>JABCKW010000287.1:0-73777 GCA_014824385.1 Fusarium cyanostomum | reverse complement strand
GTAGGAAGGGGAGGGAGGTAACGCCCCAGGAAAGGTGGCGCCGGGCAGCAACTGGGCCAGAAAAGGCGGGACGGTGAGGGGAGGTGAAAAAACGGTGAGAAAAATAATCGAGAGCTTTGGTGGCCTCATGAAGCTCGTGTATGATTGCGGGCAGAGGGCTCTCATAGCTTAAACAGGGTCGTAAAAGCGAGGAGAAGCTCCCATGGAGTGGAAGAGACACCAGCAAAAGCATGAAGCCAACGAAGCAAATGCAAGACGTACCGTTTGACGAAGGCTCGCCCATACTAAAGCGACGAGCGAGCGTCGTCTTAGGGGCGCCAGTATGGCGGTTAATGGAGAACTTGCGTCCGCCGAACGACATGATGGCGATAGAGGGGGACAGGGAAGAGAAAGGAATTTTTTGGAGGAGTTGTATAGAATCTGGTCTCGCGTATCTCGAGTGCCAGAGATGGTCTTTAGTAAAGATGCTCGCTCGGCCAAGAGATGACGGCTTCAAAGAGGGCCAAGCATGCAAGCAGAAGCTGATACTATTACCGCAAAAAGTATGGAGAATAAGCAGGGCAAAATAAGAGTCGGCGCAGGGCGGGATGAGCTCAAGGGAGAAGAGAAAGAAGAGAGGAGAAAACACGATGGGAATGTTGAACGGGGGATTGGATATAAGTGCAAAATGGCGTCGGGTCGCACACCAAAAAATTCGGGGGTGGGACAACGGGGGCGGCGTGAGTTTGAGGCAGGCTACGTTTTGGTAAAGGTACCTTACATTACTTTGCCTACGTATGTGTGCCACGAAACAGAGGCCAAAAAACACTGGAGAAGCCATTCAGCGTCCACAGAGTGAACAGCGCCCAGCCTAGACAGACCAGGTTCAGGTTGGCCTGAGTCCCGTTTCTGCAGTGAGCAGAGGTGAGCACTGACGCTTGACGCATGGAAGAGAGTGGGAGGTTTATTGGTGATTGGCATCATATGCTGGGCTGCAATTGGACTGGGCTGGATATTGGGGGATGCATGCATGCAGGGGGCTTGCCAAACAATGCATCATGTCCAAGTATCCAAGATTGTCCCTTATTCACGCTGCAACAGAGAGCATGCTACCATTCACAACCTGCAATGACAATCCTGGGATAAGTATTCTCCCTTATGGACATCTGATGCGACTTGTCTTCGGTCGAGGCCCCATTCATATCAAAGCCAGAAAATGACCTACCTTGCCTTTCTATCCCGCCATCACCGCCACAGGTTACCTCGTCCAACCATTTATCCTGCGCCTTTCATCTGAGAACGGCGACAACTACAAAACAAGGGCAACTCCGGTAAAGACGAGGATCCCCGTTTCTGCGATCCCGAGACATCCTGATATCTGCATCTTCCATGTCTCTGGAAGCTCCCGTCATTGGGTATAGCAAGCAAAGTGACGTACTGGACTTGCTCTGAGGTGCTTACGCGGAAACTCCAGCTGGGAAGAATTAGCAGGGAAGAGCTGACCTTGAATCCCTTTTGTTGACAGCAACCACTTTGTTAGTCGTTTCTTACCAAGTAACTAAACAATGCGACAAAGACCTCACTCAGTTTTCAGTTTTCGATGAAATCAAGCCGCACATCGCAATTCGGAGCACCTGTCCTTTTGCTTTTGTCCTTCCTCATCCTCCAGCCCAATCTCGACCCAACCGCTCAGAAAGCCCCGCTGGGGTTTCCCCATCCCGCCAACAACGGCATCTTGGCGATCTTACAGGAGCACGCATCCATATCGTTACTCAATCGTACCCCAGTTGGATAGGCAGGGCAGACTGTTGCTTCCCCGGTGGAGCGATCCCACAATGCCTTAGTTCGCATTGAACGGACGACAAGTCAACAAGACTTGCCCGCATCTTAGCTGCCGGCCCGGCCCCTTGACCTCCCTGAGTATGCCGCACGAACGTCTGTTGATCTACGCTGAGCAATGTGTCCTCCGCGAATCCGATAAATAGCCTCAAACCCATGAATCCATGAACCACGTCCCCTTTCGGCGGACACAAGGCCTCCTCTGAACAACCCCTAAGCTGGTCCGGGGGAACCTGGCAAAGACTAACAAATAGAATGGCATTCGACCAGCTATGGAAGCCTCTCGTGTGGACAAGCTCACCTCCCGGTGTGGAGAGCAGGCCAGAGCACGGGTTGGAAACGCCTCAGAAGCTCGCTAGAACATCCAGAAAGAGCATCACTCACGGTGCAGGTCGGAGAAGGGCATGGCAGCAGCCCGGTTGGACCCGATCTGCTCGTGAGCATCCAAAGTTACTGACGCCTTTGATAAATCACGAGACGGACGGGCGCTGCGACGTCTCGATCGGTGTAATGGCGTCACAATCGCGTTGTAGTGGAATGTTTCGCAGCTGACTAGGGGGCTCCTTTGCTCACCGTGCTCACCTCGAAAAGGCCTCAGCAGGGCCGAGACGAGTACGGTCTCGCCGTGTCACGGTGACCGCGTCAGGAAATCAAGTTTGATTATTCGCGCAAAACCCTCACCAAGGCTCGCCGGCGGCTTCTTTTACTAGGGTTGAAATTACGGCCGGAGACGTTTGGACAGTTTGACAACTGACCTCGATCCACATGAGCTCGACCATCACGCCGCCTTCAGACCGTCATCCGTTTGGCCGCTGACCTGGTGTGGAGAATGGAGCCCAAGCAGTTCACCGAGCATGTCCCGTGCTTTTCGTTTGCATGCAGGAACGACTGTGACTGTCATTTGGGACATTTCGAGGTGTCATGGCGAACTCTAAGGTTTACTGCGCAGATAGGGCATTGTAGGGTTATACAAGCGAGATACACTTCAATGTAGATTTGTGCTTGGCTGAAAGACTGCGGCTCCTCATGAGGTCGACTGCAGAACATCATGAGACGAACATGAGACGGTACCTGAGGAGCCTCGTGGCTGGAAACCAATGATGGGATTGGGTGCCAGGAATGGCTGCGCCTGGCTCAAGAATGCCTTGCGCAGCAACTGGCGGCACAAGAGGCTGTGCTTGGCGTGGCGGTGCAGTTGAGCCTCAAGGAGATTCACGCCCCACATTTCTGATGTCTGGCCTTCCTCCTCGTGGAGATAGGAGATAGGTAACTAGGCATTCAAGCAAATATATTCCATAGCCATTCTCATAGCCCTTTTATAGCCACAGGCAGAATTGAGAAGAAAATACGCCTTAGATTAATAGATACTTAACTCGAGGGTGGGTATCGAGGTGACAACTATTACGCTCACCAAGCTGGGTATCAAAGCACATCAACATTGCCCAGTGCAGCAACACAAAGCAAGCCAAGCGCCCGGGCCTATCAACAACAAAGACTTTCTGAACAAAGGTCACTCGTTTGTTTTAACTTTTACTCCGCGTTTTGGCAGAGTGAATCACTGCAAGCCTAAAATTTGGAGAAGAGAGCCACACATATAAGGAAAAGAACTACCGCCAAGATGCCTCACTCAACCCTCCACCATTCATCAACATCACCCAGGATGTTTAGCCGCCTCAAGGACAAGTTCTCCAATAGACGATCTGCAAAGGGCGCGCAGGACCTATCACAGCACAATATGGGAAACCTCAACGCCAACCCCAATACCAACATCCCCTACCTTGATATCCGTAAGTCCCCCACACTCTCGTTTACCAAGCATCACCCGCACCTCATATGTCCACCTTGTTGCTAACACCACATGTCTCAGCCAAGGATGCTCCTCCAGTTTACTCCCCTGTCGATGCCACTCCCGCGGCGCCAACCCATCTCAGCGTCCCCCGTCGCGGCGCATCGCCTGCCCCTAGTCTTGCCAGCATCACCAGCGCCGAGGACAAGTATGCCTTCCTCTCCACGTTCGACACCATCTTTGTGATCGACGACTCCGGGTCCATGGCTGGCCGCTCATGGCGCGAGGTCCGAGATGCCCTCGGCGCCATCGCCCCTATCTGCACCTCCCACGATCCCGACGGTATCGACGTCTACTTCCTCAACCATCGCTCCACAGCCTCTGCATCTGGCACCCAAGCCTCTGGCGGATACTGCCACATTCGCGACGCTGCCCAGGTCCAGCGCCTCTTCGAGTCTGTCCGTCCAGGAGGCGCTACTCCTACTGGTTCCCGCCTGCACAGCATTCTCAAGCCGTACGTGGCCAACCTTTCGCGCCGGCCTGATAACATGGATAATTCCAAGCCCGTCAACATCATCGTTATCACTGATGGTTGTCCCACCGACGATCCGGAGAGCATAATCGTGCACCACGCCAAGAAGCTCGACCAGCTCGAGGCGCCTCCTCATCAGGTTGGCATCCAGTTCTTCCAGGTCGGCAACGAACACGGCGCAGCGAAGGCTCTACGCGAGCTGGACGATGACCTCGCTGATCTTGGTATTCGAGACATGGTCGACACGGCTACATGGAACTCTACCGGCTCGGACAACAGTAAGGCGTTGACAGCTGATGGAATCCTCAAGATCGTTCTCGGCGCGGTTGTGAGACGCTTGGATCGCAGGTCCGCCCGCGGCTCTGTTGAGAGCCGCCGTAACTAAGGCTTCAGTATCGATGGGCTTTTCTATTGGCTCTGCTTCATACGTTTTGTACTTTTACTGCATTCAAGGGGTGGCAATCTGCTTTGCCCCCTTTGGGCTCGAGAGACGGCGTCGCTGAAAGCTCGTCGGCGGGCCTCTTCCTTTTGTCCAGCTTCCTTTCTTTAGCTTCATATTTTTGTTGTACTTTTTACTGGGTTCAGGGTGGCAGTCTGCTTTTCGGTGTCGATACCCAGGAGTCTTTGGAACCAGATAGACATTGGAGACTTTGGAACCGGACCACCAGCACACAGCCCTAGGGCTGGTGGTCCTTCACGGGGCTTTTACTCCTGCAACTAGAACAGTTTCTTCAGAGCAAAATTGAATTATTAAAAGACTACTTGCATCTATCTCCTCTCGAGTGAATCGACCCCTTTTATCCCCAGTGAGGAGAGACTTTAGAACGTTCCCAGGACTTATATTCCCCAGTAGAAATCCTCCTGCAGCGTAAACCGCCAAGAGCCCCTGTCCTGTATATCCCCGTGGTAGAAAAATGCAAAGAAACAAACTCATCTGCGGGGCGTAGATCATTATCGCCTGAAGGGGGACGTCTTGTGATTGGGGGGGTTCCTGTATCCTTGTGTGAAAAGAACCCAACGTCGCATCGATACGTGAAAAATATTTCATGGTCCGGGAATGTAGGAAGCAAATGGCCATGACATGAGAAAGTGAACGCCTACCCTTGGTCTCACAAGTATCGGCGGATTGAGTTGCGCTGGTAGAATGCGAAGAAGTATGTGTCTTCTCCTCGCAATGGCTATGGTAAACTGAAAGTGTCGTGAATGTTTTCGTCAAAAGTAGACCCTCAAACTCAGGGTACATGTGTAGCGACCATCATACTCGTAAAAGGATCTCACTGATCCGTAGACGAGCCTTGGTCTTTGGCGTACTCAAGCCTAGGCCTAGGCATAGAAAATGTGGAGCGGTTTACTGCATGCAAACGACATCAGCCAGCGAGACCGAGTGGGCCGAGATGTTCGCGCCGGTATCGTTGCGACAGGTAACAACAGGCGTAGTGACAAGCGCAACCCGCCAGTGCTTGGCCTGAAGCTCCATAGGATCCATGTTGGGCCAAATGGGAACCATTGACTGGCACGAGAAGCGGCTGCCAACCTCTGGGAAGCGGAAGTCGAACGTCAGGCGGCTGCTGAGGATGCGGCTCGACAGAGCCCACGCGGCGGCGGCAACGACTTCGAGGTCGCGGTATGTGGTGGAGGGGTTGGCGCCCGGGTTGAGCAGCGGCTGGACCATGCTGAGGAGCATATCAGCGATCTCGTCGCAGCGAACCTTGCTGAACTGATGGAACTGGTCGAGCTTGAGGATGGAGTCAATAACGCTAGCCTGGCGATCGAGGATAGGCTGGCGGTGGGCGGCGGGTTGACCTAGAGATGTCATGTTAGTAAGGAAAGTAGGTGATCGGTGTGGGAGGGTTGTGTACCTTGAGTTCTCTCGAGGTCCTTCTCAACCTCGATGAGGCCGTAGGTAGCATCGTTATCGGCACCAGCCCACGCACGGGGGACCCAGACGCGGTTGACGATGTAGTCAACAACGACGCGGGTGACCAAACAGGACTTGGAGCTCTCCTCTTTGAGGTGGAACTCGAGATAGGAGACAGCCTCATGCTCAGACAAGGGGTGGTAGGTCGCCAGAAGGACGGGCCAGAGGCGTGTCTGAGAGAGATCAGTAGGCTTGATGAAGGTAGGCTGGTTGGCATTGTTGTCGACAAAGTTGCGAATCACGGCATACAGGTCCATCATCTGCTCGTTCCAGGCTGCGATGGTCATATCGGTGATGTGAATGAGCGGGCCAGGGAAAGGGGGCCGGGTAGTCAGCGCGCCAGGGGGCGCAAACTCGGGGGAAATAGGATCACGGAAGCGGCCATACTTGTTGCGGGTGTTGGAGGGAGTAGGTGGGTAGTAGTCGCGACGCTGAGTATAGGCACCGTCGTGACGGGCGAAACCCTTGTCGGAGTGTGCAAGGGCTTGTGGGTAGAACTCAGGGGCGTTGGGACGATAAGTGCCGTTGCTAAAGCCGCGTCGCGAAGGAGCGCGTCCAAAGCCGGGAGCTGGCCCAGAACCATTCATAGGTTGACCGCCAAAGCGAGACTGGGCGGGAGTGGGAGGCGCCCACTGGCCGAACCTGCGATCATTTGGCATGGTCGAGGAGGCTCGGGGAGGCATACCATGAGGCCCAAAGCGCGGAGGCGCGACAGAAGTAGGGCGGTTGGGCTGGAAGTTCATGGTAGGACGATGGGCCTGAATAGCAAGGTCATTAAAGACATGTGAGAGGCCCTTGTTCTCTCGTGAGTCCGTCTCCTCACGGCCTTCGGGGCGTAGGGACATGATGGACTTGTGAACGACGTCCTTGTGCGGACAAGCGTCCGCGATAGTCTCGATGGCGCGAGCCACAGAGTCAGGGCTAGGGTTCTTCATGACCCAGAGAGATCGTCGACTGTTGACTTGACCCTCGAGATGCTTGATAGTATCTTCAAGGTGCTGCATATTACGATCAGTCTCTGGCAGAGTGGTTTGGCGGTGTGAAGCACTTACCTTGATCATTCCGTCGCGGTCGGGCATCGACTTGGCATCGTCAGAGCTGCTATCTCTGTCCTTTTCCTTGAGCGACTTGAACTCGTGCGTGAGGTTCTGCAGATCCTCCATAACCTTGGCGACCTCGGCCTCAGCCTCCTGTCGCTTACCCTTCTCATTAGCCATCTCAACACGGAGGTTGCTGATGGTGTGAGCCTGATCATCAGCCTCTGCCTTGGCGAGATTGGCCTCGATGCTCATGCGCGCGATGGCCTTGTCGGTATCCTCCTGGTCAAGCGTCAGATTCATCAGCGCATCGACGAGCTGGCTTGTCTCGGTGCTGATGATCTGCCCGACTTCCTGAAGCTGCGCGACAATCTCATTGGACTCCTTGGAGGAGACTCCCGGCATGCGGCGAAGGGAGGTCTGGATCTTGACAAGGATTTCCTGAGAGGCGCGAGCCTTTGAGAAAGCAGGCTGCGAAGGGAATCGTTAGCTTGACGTCTTGATCTGTTGTGCGACGACTGGAGAGAGGTGATGAAAGGCCGCGTCAAAAGAGAACAACGGGCCTCGAAAACTTACGTGATTGTTCGTCATCTGCTTGATTCTTTCAGAGCGAGCAGCCCCAGCCAGGGGCGTTGAAAAGTTGATGGACAGCATGCTGGTCGAAGGCTTTGTGCCTTCGCGGCTTTCGGTACTCGAGGACCACCTAGACACGACTTGGCTTTGCTTGGAATGATTCTCAGAAGGAGTGCGATTCCCGTGTGTCATCATTCGGCCGAAGGAATAGCGCCTGAGTTGATTACGACAAGACAATACACGGCGTTGTTGAAGTAGGAGGCAGAAGGGGGCGATGTAGTGGTTGGGGGTGAGATGAAAGTGAATGAGAAAAGGAGAGAAAAGAGCGGAGAGGATGATTTCTGTGCGGGTGTTCGTCTTGGCTCTAGCACGCAGTTAGATCATTACGCATTCTGTTTGTCAAACTGGCGCAATGGGACGAAAAGCAGTGCTTGAGGTTGAGAGACGAAGAAGCCGAATTTCTGTTCATCCAGTTGCCTCAGAAGACTTCTAATTCGTGCGCATGTCCGAGTCCCTCGACATATCGGAAGAGATAGAAAATAGGATGAAGAGCTCCTGAGGCTCAAGCATGGTCTCCGATAATAGGTACTCAGACCTTGTCCATGTGGTAAAAGCGGGCGGTGACGAGACAGTTGACCAGGTGCTGCCAGCTGGCAACCACTGGCAGACGATGATGGTCAACTCCGCCTTTCCCGCTCTTGGGAAAGCTCTCGAACGAGCTCCTGGCGGTCACAGAAAGGGCCAGACTAAGACGAAAATGAGAACAATAGAGAAAAACGAACCTTAGCTCTGGATGAACCCTTCAACACCAGATGGGACCGGCCGTTCAGGGGTAAGACAATCCTCCACGAGGCAAGTGACTCTCACTTTTGTACTAATCTCGACAGCTTCTCAGAAACTGCTGAGGATAAATAAAGGTGAAAAGTGTGAAACAAGGAAGGGAAGAGTGTATGGAAGAAAATAATTAACAATAATAAAGGAGCGTGAGATCGAGCACTGACAGTACGCTCACTCCATACTACTTCCTAGGATTCACAACCACGTGGCAAGGAACCTCGAGGCGAGGTGAGACTGAGATCAGAAGAAAACGGAGGAGAGTAGACTAGGAAAATGGATGAAGCCGTCGTTTGTTTGGCATGGAGGAGCTGGTTGGTGAGTGGTAGAGCACAAGCTGGGCCTGATCCGAGTCGACATACAGACTAACAATGATCCCTCCGTCCCCACTCCATGGACGACATGAATTGGCTCCCATAATGGCGCTGCTCAGCCGTACAGCTCAAGTTCGTTGCTACGCCTTACACTGGGATCAAAGGGTAGGTGTCACCGAACGATTAGACCACCGCCAAGTTGCGACGCGAAGCATGAACACTTGAACGAACAACAGTGAAGTAAACACTGAATCGAGATGAGTCCTGAATGGTATGAGCAAGGTAAGAATAAACGGCTCCTTTCCCATGCTTTTACCAACGTCTTGACGGGCTCATCACTTTCCATGGTCACAACACTCACAGGGTAGGACAAGTTACTACTCTCAATACATTCTATTTTGATACCAAACTAATTTGACAACAAGCGGCGGAAGTCTGGGGTGCTACCCCTTCTTCATCGAAGGGGAAGGGCCATCCTAGGGTTACAAGACATCAGCAGTGGACCTTGCGACTAAGCGAGTGCTGAACCTGGTAGAGATTGACGAGATATCCGGACGAGGGTGCGTGTGCGTCGAGGTCCAGATAAGTCGGGAGAGGGGCGAAAACCTGCGACACCGTGACAGAGTTAAAAGAGGATGTGATGCCTTGAACTTGTGAACCTTGATGCATGAGACATGAGAAATTTGTCGGTGGGGGTCATCATGTTGCCGTGGGAGTATAGCCTGCGGCTGTGGCAGGCTTCCAGAAGAAGCAGAGACTTGATGTCTGTTGATCGCCAGAAACTCTTAGTGACGCTCCTCAGCCAATTGGTATGAACCCTGCTAACCTGCAAGAGTCCTAAAGAGCATTGTTGACAGGCCAACATTAGCTTTAGATTGCCCGAGTACGAGAGAACAAACTGCTGTAGACGGCATCTACAACAGGCGACGCGTCGATCATCCGTCCGCCGAAGTACCGGCCGTTGAGGCCCTTGATGGCATTCTCGCCGCCCTGGACTTTGTCAAATTTGAGATAGATATCGCCCTTTGAGTTGGGGTCAACCGAGATGTGGACGACGTGTCCGTACCGGTTCTCGGCCTCTTGACGAACGTCGTCCTCGAGCTCCTTGACCCATTCATCACCCTCTTCCCTACGAGCATGTCAGCCATCTACTCAATGAGTACTTGGGATGTAACTTACTCTTCAGGATCAAACATGTTGTGGAGGACGACACAGCGACTAGCCATGTTGACATTAACAGGCAGTGGCTTTGTCTCCGTCTTGGGCTTCAGGACCTGTCGCTCGTCATTGCCATTGGTGTTGGTCTCGTCGGTTCTGGCAAGCTTCCTCATCAACGCATCGCGACTATAGTTGTTAAAGTTGACCCCGGCAACATCCGTGTCGTCCAGAGCGCTAGCGCCTCCGGTTTTCTCGCTGTCTCGGCCACCAGCTCGGTCGAAGGTAGAAGCCTGAGGGCCACGTCCGCCCGAACCTGAAAACGCGGAGCCCTGGAAGTTCTGGTTCTGGCCGGAAAATCTCTGCAACATGTTGGCAGTACTCTCAGGGGTAAACTTATCGTTTCCGAGACCGACGCGGATAGGACGGCCAGCCAAATCGAAACCGTTCATCTTCTCCAGTGCCTCTCGTGCCTGGCCTGCATCACGGAACCTATCATCATGTTAATGGAGAAAAGATATCGCCAATGGGGATTTGACTTACTGGACAAATCCATAACCGCGGCTGCGGCCGTTCTCGTCCTTTTGGAGTTGGACAAACTCAAGCTCACCAAACGGCTCAAAGACAGCTTGCAAGTCTTGCTCAGTGACGTTGAAATGAATGTTGCCGACATAAAGGCGGTGGAATGGGATGGAATTGGGATGGGGCCCGGCGGCTTCAGGATTACGGGCCTGGCGGTTCTTCTCGGCCTCTGTCACTTGAACGATAACAGGAATACCTAGGAGTTTTTGTCCAGTAAGTTGAAGCGCCTGGGTAACGGATTCTTCGTTCTTGAATTCGACATAACCAACTCTATACTTGTGTTAGCTAGCAATCCATCAAGATTATGAGCGTGATGGCAGACTTACCCCTTGGATCTCTGGCTGATACGGTCTTTGACGATCTGGGCCTCATTGACAGGTCCCACCTTCTCGAAGAACTCCTTCAATTCGCGAGTCCGCAAACGGGCGGCAAGCTGTTGGACAAACACAGTACGGCGGTCGCGCTCATCCTCGGTAGGCTGTGGGGTGCCGTCACGAGCCGCCTTGGTTTCTCGGCGATCATCGTCCCGGCCACGTCCAAAATCGCGAGGGCGTCGGTCGCGATCCCGCCGGTCACGAGGCTCCCGGTCATCGCGAGGGCGGTAATGGCGATAGGGTGAGCGGGATCGCGAGCGCGAGCGTCGCCCACCTCTGTAATAATCGCCGTCTCTGTTTCGGCGTGAGTGACGGCGATCACTATCGCGGCTTCGGCTTCTCCTCCTACTTTTGTGGCTGCCAGCGTCGCTCCGAGGAGTTCCTACGTCAGGCGTGTCTCTACGATCTCGGCGTCGGCCGTGATCACGGTCGCGTTGTCGGCTACCTTCTCGGTCACGGCCACGGTCACGTTCTCGGTCTCGGTCCCTGCGATCGGGAGCCTCATCTCGCGACCTCTCTTCTACAGGGCTCTTGTTCTTCTGCTCGATCGAATCTTTCGCGGTGGCGTCGAGGAGTGCCTCCACGTCCAAGGTAGCCATGGTGTCTGTGCTGTCAGATAAGTTGGTCGATGCTTGATATCAAGACTGCCCAAGTAATTCAAGTGCCAGCAGAGACCTGATCGATTTCTTCTGCGCGTTGCTGGTATTTGTCGTCGTTATCTTTGGGCGTTTGTTGAGGGACAGGAGGCCTGAAAAGATCCATGAATCAAGCTTTTGGGCCGAGCCGCATTTTCAAGCGTCCAATATGCACGTGACTAGACACGTGGCAATCACCACATCGGCCATGCCGAGCCGGACTATCCAACAAGAATGGGATGTGGAAGAGCACAGTAAGGTAAGATATGAGAATAGGGTGTGAATTATAATTTGGTTCCCTCCAAGAATAGCTCTTCATTGAGCGTACAGTCCCGAGCATTAAAACTACCTAGATTATGATTTGTCGTCGTTAAATGCCTGCGCCTGGCATGTGCGTTAACCATTCTTCAATCATGACTACTTTCGTACAACCCCAACTCCCATCAATTCGAACCATGTTTTTGTAGTCTGAAAAATATATACCGTGTCCTAAGAAAAAAAAGTCCAGTGCCGGGCAATAACTGCATGTGGAACCTGGAGGCAAATCTAGTTCGTCTTCTTGGTGTTATACTGAAGCTCAGTGCCAAAGATGGTGTCCCAGAACTTGCTCGTGACACCAAACCCAAGTTCGTAGTCAAGGAAATGGTGAGCAAGATGGTACTTCTTGAGCTCCTTGTACCAGAGAGGCAGGCTCTGGTGGTGGAGGAAGTAATGCGTGAGGTCGTAGCAGACGTAGCCAAAGATGCCACCGCAGTAGGCTGCCGTAGCGGCATGCCAGCTGTGGGCAAAGACGGCGTGAGCGAAATGCCAGAAAGGAGTGGCCAGAACCACAAAAAGCGTGGGAGGCATGACAAGACGGTATTTGTCCATGGGGAGATAATGGTGGATGCCATGGAGCAGGAAGTGCATCGAAATACCGACACGGTTATCAGGCAGATAACTAGACTTGGGTTAGTAGACAAACCAAACAAATAGTTAGGGAAATGAACACATACTAGTCGAGGTGGAACAGGAATCGGTGCAGCACGTATTCGATGATGGTCCAGAAGAAGACTCCAAACGCCCAATAACCAGCAGTATAGAGCTGGCTATCGAAACCCTGGGAGGCCAAATAGGTGCCATATGTGACCATCGGCAGCCAGACGGTGGGAATTACCCACCAAGGGGTCTTGGAGAGCGGCTCAAGGAAGTTTCCGAATAGGGGTGCAGACTGGCCGCCCTTGTAGTGGCGAGGGCGATGGACCTGGTCGAGGTAGAACTCCTTGGAGAAGCCGCCGAACCAAATCTGTGGAAAGAGAGGGAGGCTCAGATCAAGGAATTTGTGTCTCTTGTAGTCCTGGTCGTAGTCCGTATCCTTGCTCAAGTCTTCCTCGCAGGACATTCCGGTTCGAGGGTGGATGTGCTGCTCCTCGGTGGCAGCATCACCATTGGGCAGCTTGGCAGCGCCGTTGCTGTTGGCATTTCCATTGACATGTCCATTCGCGGACTTTTCGGAGACAACGAACCCGACAAGAGAGTCGTCAAGAACATCATATGCGGCTTCGGAATGCTCATGGGAATCGGGATCCTTGAGGATCTCTTCGATGTCGCGGCCAGCGTAATCGAGGACAAGGTCAGCACCGCCAGGGTGATCATCAGCGAAATCGGTCACATCGTAGACCTTGTTTCCGATGGAGACGTAGCAGGATTTCTTGGAGTTGTGCGCTTCGACCTCGGCACGGGTGAAGGTTGGGAGACTGCGCGACGGCATCTTGAAAGCGGCGTTCGGAGGTGTCGGTCGGTGGCGGTTGGGGTACCAATTGATAATCAGGATAATCAAACGACGCGCAACCAGAAGACGCTCCTTGCAGCGCCAGCCAAGGACAGTGTAAGTACCTACGAAGAAGGGAACTGAAAAATGGGCCTGACAATAGGATTGAAATTTGAAGGAGAGGAGGGAAAGTTTATAATAATTCGACCAAGGGAATGGAAGGGCGGCAAAGTTGACGCGCAGGGGTCCAGGGGGGATATTTTTTTAATGAGGATCCCCATCTGTGTTAGTGACCGAGTGGCGCTACAATGACCACAAAACAGGCCACGCTATGGTACGGGATAAAGACTTGGGACTCAGATTATTTGTCGTCCCTTATTTGCCGGGACGACAAATAAGACGGTTTATTCCAATAGGCGGTGGGCGATTGGTCTCAGGGGGCGTGGAGGACGCGCGGAGAGGTGGGTTTGAACTTGGAACGCTGGTTTTTCGATTTCCTGATGCTCGTCAAAGCTGATCGGAGCTATCTATAAGTCAGTCAGTGTTTAGCGGCGCCGAGGCTGAATTTCCTATCTTGGAAATAGAATCAAGTCAACCGCAATCAATCAGTCGATCATGGGACTCTTATTTCCGACATATTTTCATGAGCGGGCACAGAAAGGCGGGCAGACAACGTGCATCGGAGTTTGAGAGTTCCGGGACGTCTGAGCCAAGGGTCCTGAACTTACGGTGCTGAGATGAAGAGCGCGTCTTGCAGCTTCATAGGCTGTCGACCAATGTTGGTGGGTTTACTCTCCGGACGAGCCGGATCGGCCTCAGACGGTGGAAACTACTCGCCGCGGTGAGATTAGGGCCACAATGCTCTTTTTCTGCTGCTCGACCTCGTTCCATGCCTTCTCAATTAATAATAAAGTTAATAAAAGCTGCATTAAGTTGCTGACAAACCCACCCACGCGGTCCAAGAAAAAGAAGGCCCACCCACAGGCCATAATACTGTAGCTCCATTTTCTCCCGATTCACCTAAAGACTATGATTAAGTCTTATAAAATATTTATAAGAAATTGTCAAGCTTCCTTAGGCCTTAGCATTATTCTCTTATTTATTTTTAGTTGGGAAAAATCTTTTTATTGCCTGTCGTCAAACTGATGAAGTTTACTGGGTGCCATGTTTTTCTTGGGCCGCGTGCCACCATAGGCACCTCTATACATGGATGCATAGAACGAGTCAGCGCCCTCTATCGACGGACTCGGGCAATTGAGTGGAACTAATATGTATACCTAAACCACGATGAAAATGCAGAGCCTTTAAAATCAGCAAAGATTGATTGTATGAGGTCCAAAAAGCTCATGATCGATTCTATACTCTTTAAGGGCATTACATGCAACCCAGTAACCGGATCAATGTCCGCAACAGGTCATCAGCGAAACTTGGGGCCGCCAGAATGGGATCTGCACTGGGTCACCATGCCAGCGCCGCAAAGCCACGGACTGTGGCTCGAAAGTAATCCTCGAGTTTGCGAGAGGCCTCTCAAGCCACTGAGAGGAGGTCGCGAGAGCTCATCATTGCTCAGCCCTAGCAGGCTTAGCAGCGATGATCATGAGGGCCAACTGAAAGTGGAAATCAATGGGTACCTACCTAGGTACCTACCTACTAAAGACGCAAGACCAGAACTTGAAAGCGGGAGCCCAGTAACCAGCCACAACAAATCCGTCATCAAGTGGCAACCACTTATCGTGACCTACCTACCGACAATTAGCTCCCTTCGCACTCAGCTCTTAACTTTTAAACCTCATACGGCTCTCGCTCCGATTTTCCCTCTTCATTTGCTTTCCCCTCTTCCGACACTCTAGGCGAAACCACGGACCTTTTACACAGCTTCCCCCTCTATCGCGACCCTTGTATTCAAGACCCCGCGCTACCGGGCTGACCTACCATGCCGTCATTTTCCATGCCGCGGGGCTCATGGCTGCTGCTTTTCGCAGTATGCCTCATCCTATTGCCCGGCAAAGCTTCAGCATTTGGTGCTGGGAACATTCCCTCAGTTGCCCAGGTTCGCCTTCATCTTTGGCTTCGACCATCACTAGATCTATCGTTAACGCGCGCAATTCGCATCTAGGTCGAAGGCCACAACTGGCGCCATGGAGGTGAGCTACCCCTTCGAAAATACCTTATCGCATGTTGCTTAAACCGCGTCTAGATATTGAGGATATGCTCGAGACGATCGCGTTCCTTCACGGAAAGAAATGGAGTTCCATGCTCATCAAACGAGTTTACTTTGGGAATTGGTTGCGTGACTACTCCCAGGCCGTCGATATCGGCAGCTTGAAGGGCGTCAATGCTGAGACAGTTCGCATTCTGGTAAGGAGTGACGCTGATTGCGCCATACGCTTTTCACCATTTTAACTTGAACAGGTTTGGGTGCTCTCTTTCATGGCCCATGGCTATGCCACCGAGGAATTCGAGGTGACTGCAGACCGCCTTGGTTGTTACCGCCCAGAGGAACACATCGACAATCCCCTCGGCTACGGAGATGGCCTTGATGCACGCACTTTTGATAAACGGTTGCGCGGCCCTGTTGAAAAAATAGAGACCGATATCGATCCTCGCACAGGCATGAAAAACTACATCGCGAACGAGAACGGACATTGGGCAACAAGCGCCAGCTATCTCCGATACAGCTTGGCACGTAGCATCCATTTCGGTCGCCTCTACACCAGTGGCTCCAAGAAGGGAAACGAGGAGGACCTATGTGAAGCTCTGAGATGTCTGGGTCAGGCACTGCATACTATGGAGGACTTCAGTGCTCACAGCAACTACTGCGAGCTTGCTCTCCGTGAGCTTGGCTACCACTCCGTGTTCCCTCACTGCGGTGCGCATACTGAAATCCAACTTCATGGCAAGCGAGTCTTCCCCCTCGTCACTGGCACCTTCGGAGCTGTCGACTTCCTGCATTCCGTTATTGGAGAGGCCTCAGACCACTTCACGCAATCTGAAGTCGACGAGGTCGACATTGCTCTTAAGAACGCCGAGGGCTCTTCTCGCAGCAGCAGCGGCGGCGGCGGCGTCGGTGACAGATCCTTATTAGGCGGTTTCCTTGGAATCTCTTCTGCGCCGTCAGATTTTATTAGTTTGGTGTCAAAGCTTCCGGGTGTCGGGGGCGGCTTTGCCTCTCAGGCCAGAGACCTCCAGGCCAACTCAGAGGCCCAGGAAAGGCGAAACAGAGGCTATCAGCAAACTCGAGGGGGAGGCAACTTGACTCGCGATAACGTCAACCAGGTACCTGGTATGAGCCCAAACTTTGATCCCGTCGAGACTGTCCGCAAGATCTACCCCATTCTTGAGTTCCGAGACAAGATCGTCAAGGCCATCAGCCGCGGCATTTCCAAGGTTCCTGGACTCGAGAAGCTGCTTGAGAAGATCAGTGATACCCTGACTGCTTTTATCCTCGGTCTTCTCGCTCCCTTCATTCGACCTATCATTAACCAGGTCTCCAAGGTCCTCAAGGATGGCTCTTCGAGTGTCATTACTGCCAGTGCCAAAAGTCAATATGAACCCTGGGACAACCCTCGATGCTCCGATCCGACTCACTCGATGCTGTCCAAGGACCACTTCACCAACATACTCAACTCATGTGCCGGCCGTATTGCCGCCACTATTCTACAGTACACTGTCCCGTAAATAGTACCCCAAACACAATCGTCCGCAATGATACTAACAAGCTACAGTCGCGTCCTCTACGCTTGGGAGAACCCTGGTGTCCCCGTCGATGAGGTCTGCAACGATGTGCTTCGTGCATTCCATCATCCCGCTACGCGCAGCGATCAAGTTGAGATTCAGCGTGACATGTTCAGGACAGTAAAGAAGTGGGCAGAGGAGCATCCACGCCGCCACGAGCTCGCCCACCTCCTCGGCTCCGAGTCCGTCAAGAATCACAAAAACCATATCCTCAAACCGAGTGAGCAGCGCAGCGGAGGCGGAGGCTGCAACCACGGTACCTTTGGCGATCTTACTAACCTTGGTCACGGTAAAGTCGCGGGCTCCTTGTGGTCACAGGTCAAAACCCGCGATCTCAATGCCATGGAGGGTAACGATGGCAACCCAGCAACGGGATATCTGTCTACCTCGCCCGCGCCGCCCAGCCAGGCATCATTTGATTATGGCCAGAATCCTAACTACGCGGGATCTGATGCCGGGTACTCACAGCAAGGTCCCCCAGGCGGATACAACGCCCCTCCGCCGCCTCAGGGATACCGAGCTCCTCCTCCAGGACAGTATGGTGCTCCACCGCCAGGGCAATACGGAGGCCCAGGATACGGGGCTCCTCCTCCTCAATATCCTCCTTATGGACAGCAGGGCTATGGTGGACCTCCTGACCAGCAGCCTCCTTCTTGGGGTCAGTATCCTGGCCAACGTCATGGGTACTAGATAGTAAGGGGAAATATGCTTATTAGGGAATCTGGCTGTGCATTGATACACGATATAAGAAGCCGTGGGGTATGGGGTACGCGTGAGTTGGATCAACTGAAGTCCCGGAATTGGAATAGGATCGGAATTGGGTATTATGTGTGTAACGGCCGCTGTGATATCCAATACCAAAGAGAAAATAATCACTTTTCCTAGAGGAGGGTATTCAAGGCGGCGTATTTAGTTGTCTAATGGTAAAAGTATGAATCTCGTACATGCTAATCAGTACAATGCTACACATTCTGGCCTCGGTCGGGGTTCTTTCAAAGCAGATACGGATAAGTGACGCTGATGATCCCTCGACCGCTTGCTCTGTCGCTGTGTTTGCTCCATCAACTCCTAGTCCCATGCGATACGAACAAGAAGAAAATCAACAAAGTACAGAGCTGGAGATACAAGACATGCTAGATTCTCATCTTTGAGATATTCTTATGCGGCCCCAACGCTGAGTGTCGCGATGCCAAAGATTCGAAACAAATTCTTTCTGCCTCTACGCGTCTTGAGGCCATTACCTCTTCCCCCGTCGCGGATCCTGCGCCTCTGCAATGCGCGCATCGCGAATCTCCTTGGTGCCTAAGCTGCCGAGTCCACCCTCAGACCGCCGCTCCCAGCCGCCCAGACGGACAACCTGGCAGGTCGCGTTATCGCCGTCGGAAGAAACCTCCGTGGCGTATTTGACAACATTGCGCGCGCCCTCTTCGGGTGTGCGAGCCTCCTTGACCACATCGACAATCTCTTGGTCGCTGAGAGTACCGGAGACGCCGTCCGTCATGAGCACGAGGAACGAGTACTGAGCGGGACCCATCTCAACGCGGGTGAGCTCTGGTTCGGCCGACACACCGATGCGCTTGCTCTTCATGTCACCGAAGGCACGGCTGTTGGCCAAGCCGGCGATGCGCTCCTCGCCAAAGCTGTCGCCCGAGACCATTGACCCTGCGGGCGCGTAGCGTCGTAATCGTCGGCTCTCGGTTGGGCTGCTGGGATGATGGTCGGATGTTAAGGGTTGAGCAAGGCCGGTGGCCGTGTCGCAGAGCAGAATGCGACTGTCGCCAACGTGGGCGCAGAGCAATGTTGACTGCGCCGCCGGATGCCAAAAGGGAGCGGGCGTAGGTGTAGAAATCAGAGCAACAGAGGCGGTAGATCCTCCTTTAAAGCGCGTCGGGCCTCCAATGCCATGTCCAGACGGCGTCGCCGGGTTGCCAAGGATCTCGTCGTTGTTTAAGGGGGTGTCGCCCACTCTCGAGTCGTCAGGGTCTGCCTTCCGTGCCTGGGCGGACACAAAGTCAAGGTCTGCTCGCAAGAAGGCGTATGTAAGAACCGACTCTATCGTGATCTTGTGCCCTTCCCCTAGGTTATCCCTTGACAGAACAAAGTGCTCAGGGTGAAAGCGCCTGAAGTAGCCGCCAACAGTATCTCTATACTCCTTCACTAGGTTCTTCTCCATACGAATCGCTTTCGCAAGGTCCGAGACTTCCGCAGGCGGCGAAGTTGCGCTGTGCATTGGTTCCCCATGCACGGGTTTCTCGAGGATGCCACTGTTGTTGGCCTGAGGTACATCCATGTCTTTCTGGATTTCTTCAGGCCCTTTCATGTGCACCGCGTCGAGAGCCTCCTTCTTCGTTGCTGGCGCTCGTGAAGAAGAGGAGGAGGAGGTGGTGGTGGAGGTGGTGGATGAGGAGGATGATGATGAACGATGCTGCTTATGTTTATGGTCATGATGATGATTATGATTATTGGTCTCTCGACCTGGCTTCTTCTTGCGCAAGCTGCTTTGCAGGCCATACTCCTCCGATGCCTTTTCGATGTAGCTGGGCAGTTCGTCCCGGACAAAATCGGCGCATTGGACTCCTCCGTGGCCGTCAAAGACTCCAAAATAGAAGATCTGGGGGTCTCCCCAAGCACTGTCCGCTGCTGTCGCCTCTCCAGGTTTCTGCTGCACACTCCTCGGTGCCCTCTTTGCGAACGCCGGAAGGCTAATTGTGCCGGCCTGTTCTCTGTCCTCGTTGTAGGGACGGCTTCCCCGATCCGTCGCAACTCCTAGGTGATGCTTCGCCCGGCGCATTGGAATGCGCACCACGGTCAAGTCTCGGGTTGATGGGATATAAGGCGGGGCGACAGCGGGGGCGGACCCAGAGCTCGGAGTGTGAGGGGTTGCGGCATCGCGAGGGAGTTTATGGCCGGGGCCTCTAACACGGGAGTCAGGGTGGACAGAAGATGACGGGAGATGTGTCACGAAGTAGGTGTGAAATTCTCTTCGTGATTGAGTCTCAATGGCTGACGGGTATATTCGACTGGAGAGCGAGATCGGACCCCTGGGCCAAGATTGTCGAGATTTCTCGGATGAAGTCGCGTATGTTGAATATGCCGCTGGGAATCGCGGACAGTTGCTCACTCCAGGCACACCATGCAATCGCTGCAGCGCGTTGATCCTTCCATTGCAACTGTATGGGCGGATATTGAGGCGATTCGGAGTCGCGGATGTTTGAACAGCAGACCTAAGGAGTCGCGCCGCAGGAGAGATGGTCAGATCGACAGCACAACGGGTAAATGGTGCCATTGTCGAGGAAGAGTGCTTCGTAGAGCTGAGTATACCAGTCCTCAATCATCAGCGTCCCTTGGAAAACCGAAGTGCTGTGCAGGTTGCTATCTGCAGAGCCATGGGGCGAGTTGTTGAGCGTTGGGTGCGTTAGCGGAGGGGACAAGCTGTCGAGTAGAGGGATATCGCCGGCTCAAGTAGTAGTCGATAGGGCGAGCAAAAACAGAGGCGCCCACTGCGACTGAGAAAAGAGCAGACCAAGATGATCAGGACCCCGAATGAATAGCCTTGTCGTTTTCGTAGGTGTCGCGAAGGCTCCCTCAGGGCACTCGTTTCAGCGCCGGGGGATTGATAAAGGTCGAAAGATCTGGGTCTGCTCTGTTGGCTGTTGGAAAGTGACGATGATGGATGGACGGCATCGATGGTGGAGCTACAAGACAAGGCCAGGATCGCACGCTGATATCGTCTAGATGGCCAATCAGAGCAGATCGGGACTCTCCACTAGCCAAGCTTCAGACGGGAGAAAGAGGAATTGCGCGGGGACCCAACTCAGGGGCCGATATCCCGTTGCGACCGCTAATATCAACGACTGCAGGCGCTCCATCCCCCATAACTTTAGTGCGTACCTTCCATAGATTCCATAGCGCGTCACAGTGGCGGTACGTACCGCCCTAGCGGAACGTCATTCAACCACCAAGATCAAATTCAATATCTTCTTATCAATTTCATCACGAGGAGACCCTTGCTCAACTGGGATATCGCCAACTCTCGTGCCCTCTAAGGTACTCATACATCCTTAGGCCTATATATAGGCTGACATCTCCATGTCGACAAAAACCTGTTACCTGGCAAATGGGCGAGTCCGAGACTGCAGCACCCGCCGAGGCGGACGGATCAGAGGCTTCTAAGAGAAACCTCCCCCGGACGGTAGATATCGATTCTGCCGGCGACATCGTTCTAGATGTAACCTTCGAGACTTCCATTAGCACTCTCAAGAAGACTCGGAAAGCTGCGGTTGCCGCCAGCAAGAAGGCCGGTACCCAACCGCCCAATCCTACAGTGTTGAAATCCAAGGTTCGGGTGGCGTACCGAGTCAATCTGGCAGCTCTGAAGAGGCACTCCAAGTACTTTTCCAACCTGCTCTCGAACTCGCAATTTCGAGAAGCTAAACTCATTTCGGATGCATATGACAAGCTCGCGCAGTTGAAGATCATGGCGAGCGAGGCGCACATCCAGGAACTACCTTGGATTCCGATCATGGATGATGACGATGCCACCAAGGCCGCAGGTCGGGAAAATGCCATGGAGGACATCCTTAACATCATACACCAACGACCCCCATCGACGTCTCAAGGCACAATGTCGTACGTCACGACACTGGCCATCGTCGCTGACCGCTTCGACTGCGTGGCAGCTGTAGCTCGCGTTCTGAACAAAGAACTCAAGTTCAAGTGGCCGCTGACGTCTAACAAGCCTCTACGGAGCGAGGACGGACGGCCTACAGATGCGGAGCAAGTGTTGCGTCAGAAGATTCTGGTTGCCTGGCTGTTGGGACAACCAATGCGACTGCAGCAGTCAACCCGGGAATTGATCATGCGAGGGTCAAGCTTGTGGAGCGATTTCCATGATCCCGACACAGACATGACCGCTGTTTGGTGGAACTTGTCAGACGGCTTGGAGGGTAAGATCGGGATGAAAATAAGTTGATATGAAGCTAGACGGAGGGCTAACTGTCGGACAGAGGAGCTTCGATACCGACGTGAATGTATCCTCAATACTGTCGCTTCTGTTCAGCGCCATTTTCTCGCGTTGTTTTCATCCCGAGACAGACAATGCAAACTTGGATACGACTCGAGCGCGGCATGTGACTCCTTTCAGCTTGGCCAGATGCTCAAGTTCTTCATCAACAAGAACCTACTCTTCCTCGTTGACTTCAGCCCAGCATCTTTGAATACGGTACCCGACACCGCCATGATTGAGGTCGAGGGGCTCCTGTCGATGCTGCAGCAGTGTCCAAGTTACCAAATCGACAAGTACCACACGAACTGCGGGTTGCGCGTACGCCTTGAACCTATCCTGGGCTATATGCGGTCAATGCTGTCAGCTAATGTCATTGCAATACCATATGCAGACTGGAAGAAGCGGCCAGCTGAAATCTCGTGGCTGGCTCAAAGAGACAATATTTCCAATGACAAGGATAGTTCACTTCAGACGTTCGCGTTTACAAGGGCCCTTGCAAACGACCAAAGACTGCGATACGAAGGAGCACTTTACGTGGACCGAATGGCGAAGGCTATGTTCACGGCTGAAGAATGGAATTGGACCCCTGAGGGATGATGGAGAAAGACAAGACTTGCTTGCTAGGTACCGTGATTTTGGATAATAGACTGAGGCAAACTTATGAGGATTATAGAAAGCGGCCTGAATCACATAATATTTACGCGCCAGATGCGCTTCCAATTGTCCTCAACATCTTTCTTCCTACGCCAATCCCGCGATGGTCGTCTTCTCGGTGGGGATGATCTTGGGGGTGGTAGAGCTGGCATGGCCTTCGGCATCATCAACAGGGGCAGGAGCCTTAGCCTTCATGAAGGGCCAGCGACCATGAGTCTCATTGAACCGCATGATGATGAAACCGATCATGACACAGATCCAGTACAGGTTATACGAGATGACGGAGCCGTAGGTAGCAGAGTTGGTCCAGCCCAAGATGGCGTTGAATATACTCCAACCGTTTTGAATCGTGTCGGTGGAAGTGCAGCACTTGAGTCGAGTTAGAACACGAAGGGGGCATGCTCGGGGGAAGAATGTCTTACATTGACGTGCCAGACACTCTGGTCGATATCATAGGAGCCCGGGCCATTCCCAAGCTCGTCAGCCTCACCACCAATGTACTCGTTCCATTTGGCCATCTCGAAGCTCCAGACGCTGCGAGAGAAGAGACCAGCGCCGACGAGATATAGGAGGCAGGTCGAGGCAACGAGGAAGAGCTGGAGCTTGGAGCTCGCACCGCCCCTAAGGCAGGGAATTAGCAATTGAACTTCTGAACCTGGACAATTGTAAGAGAAAGCTTACTTGTACAGAATGTAACCGACGAGACAGCCAGCCATGAGACCGACAACAGTGGGCAGAGGGATAGACTTGGCCGAGGCGGAGAAGGAGACACCAGCAACGAATACGACGGCCTCGATGCCCTCACGAAGGACGGTAACGAAGGGCAGGGCGAACATGGCGTATTTCTCGACGGACTTCTTGAACCAGCCCTTGGAGCCGGCCTTGACAGGCGACTCGAGGGCCTTGGCAAGCTTGACGCGCCACTTGGCCTGCATCTTACCGATACGAAGCAGAGCAGCACCCATGACAGAGATGATGAGGGAGGCGAAGAGGGAAAAGGCACCCTCGTAGTAGTACTCGTTTTTCTCCCAAGAGTTGCGGCCAGCAGTATAGAAGACACCGATAAGAGCGGCGGCAACGATCATGCAGATGAGGAAGCCGATGCCCGTTCCAAGCCAGACCTTTAGGTGCTTCTGTCAATATCATGGGCCTCTCGGGCGTTAGATGTGTATGGCTTGCTCACCTGGCGTCTCAGCTGCTTGTACACCTTGACATCGCCATTGGGGCCGTCGAGAGTTTGCTTGAGAAAAGCAAGCAAGACGGAGACAATGATGACCGTCTCGAGAGTCTCCCGAAAGACGACAAGGAAGACAGGAACCGCAAAGACATCAACAGCCATGATGAATATTGTTGGTGCAGTTCAACTGTTTGCGAGCTGTATCAAGGTCAAGATGAGGGAGAGTCCAGCTCGATATCAAAGAGGAGCAATGCAATGGAGGGAAGCAATGATGTGAAACAGAAGAGGGGTGGCAATGAGATATTGGCTGAGGCTACACCTCGTCCTTTTGGGTGTGCGGTGGTACAGTAGCTCTGGTCTTGACTAGCGGCGCAAGGCAGCGGTAGCCTCGATCTGATAAAGGTTCATATGTATCACGACTGCGGATCAGATAATCTGCTCGGTTCGTCCTAAATGTAAAAAGAGGGGGGGAGGGGAGAAAATACCACGGACCGCCATCCAACTTAGTATTTACTTTGCATGCTAGCTACCTAGGTACACGAGTTGCAAATCTTCAGTGCCACATGGGTTAGCAAAGTGAAGACAAGATCAAGGCTTCATGGCGGCCTCGAGGACCGGCGTGATGGGGCCAGTCCCGGCCTGGGAAGCGACCTTGGACAAAGCTGCCGATCAACAGGCTCGGTTGGGTTGTGAATGGGTCTGTGGCTTGTTGCTAGCTGTCGACGGTCGGCAAAGAATTGCCGTGACGTGGGATGTTGTCCGATATTTGCGAGGGGGGGGTTAATTAAGCATAAGCAAAGGCATGGCCTTTGGTGCGGGTGTCCTAGTCTAAATTTCCCGCAGATGGTTGGTGCTTATTCGGTTATTTAAACTGAGGTTTCCATCGAGGGAGCGGAGGGGATCTCGACTGTGGTCTGTGGAGCTTGTCAAGGCCGATGCTTCTGTTGCTGCGCAAAACACACCTGATTTTCGCCCACAAGCACTGGCATAATCCTATAGCGATCTTCGCATGTGGTTGTACGGCATTGTGTGCCCACTACAGCCTAGAATTGATTTATGAATTGATTGATATCGAGGTCGGAGCTCCTCGGAGGGCGGTATAGCTCAGTTACCTAAACGAGGCGCGGAATGGAGACATCGACAGAGACTCCTGTGAAAAAAAGTCATGCGACAGGATTAAACCCATACCAATTCTGTACAATGTCCAATTGACATGAGGACCCCTGCCCCTGGTGAGAAGGCGTCGCGCCATTACCATTGCCCCACAGCGCATCCATCCTCCCGATTCCAGCCATGGAGACGAGCCAAAGAAAATCCAATATCGGCGCGTGTAAATTGTGGTCTTGGTTTACCTAGGTAGGTAGTTCTGACAGGATGGGGGGTCCAGCGCCTTTTCAAAAGCACATAGCACCGCGTGAATAGTGAAGGATGCAAACTTACAATGGTGCTGCCGCGGTTCTTGCGATTACACTCCAGGCGGCGACGATCAATCGATGTTGGTGGTGGGTTCTTTTTTCGCATCCATGTTGGTGTTGGCGGCAGTTCAGCCGCAGCAGAAATCCGGGCGGATAGAGACGGGCGGCCGACACCCAAAAGCACATGTCGATAGACGGGCCTCCCGCGTGGTCTCGCCTCCTGGGATTAGGATCAAGGTTATCAGATCATGGGACTGCGATAATCTGATAATCTTGATCATCAACGTCCATTCCCGTTGACAGACAACACCGAGATTAACGAAACGTAAGCCGAGACCTAGAACAGACCACAACAATAAACGAGATGCGCTCGCATTCTGTTGATCCTGCTTCTCTGTTCCGAGGAGTCTCAGCTGTCAGCCCACTCACTCTCCAGCCTAGGCACATGGATTGGCTTCTCGACCGTTGACGGGGTCCACCCAGGGCCGTCTAATGTTATCGACTGCATCGCGAACTCGTGGCTGGGCAGAGACAGGGTGAGGTGCGTCCAGCTCGGCTTAGACGTGCCGTGGGACCCTCTTTTCAGGGACTTTGTGTCTACTACGTAGGGATCTGGTCCAGAAAGTGCGGAATGGGAGCGTTTAGCTCTGGAGGCAGGGATACAGACTTGCAGGGGTGGGTTTGCCGGCCCATGCCCTCGTCTTTCGTCTAGACAAAAGTCAAACACACGGCCTTGGTCGGGGAGAGGTCGATCGCCGAGACTTTCATCATGTATAATGACTGTGGGTGACCCGCCTTGGCACGGGATAATTTACGTACTGTAAGGCAGGGTCCCAAGGCGGACGGGAGGCTCCATCGACGAATATCCTGGGCCCTGACAAGGGCGAACTTCCAGGGATCAAGAGAAGCTCAAGGTCAAGCTTTTCAGGTTTACCTACCTACTGCAGTATTTGTGCCAGAGAGGGCGGCACCTCTGCCTCGGGTCGTCTGGCCCAGGCCGTGGAACGAATCAAATCTCGGTGCACGCTAGCGGCGAAGACCAAGAACACGAGAAAAAAGGGTGCGATTGATAAGATGAAGCTCAAGTGGGGCCATTGACGATCTCGGACTAGCCTAGCTGGACCTAGATGTCGCGAGCCACTTTTCTCTTACACACACTGCATACCTAAACTTACACGACTCTATACCCTCCATCCACAAGAGCCAGCAACCCAGACCCTTGATGGTCTCAAGCCTCCTCAAGCCACAGCGGACCAACAGCTGCTCATCTTATCCATCTGGACGGAGTAGCCTAACGATGATGGGGGGTCGTCTAGGGACAGGCTAGCATCGACTCCGCCGCCGTGGTTCAGCGGACGGACGCTCATCGAGGCATTGGCCCATGACCGATTCGCGGCACATCGGTCGTCTCGCCCCATCCTCGTCCAATCCATCATCATGCGCCAGCTCTAATTTTGCACTTTTGCGCTACGATCCTGGACCACCTTGCCCGTTATGGCGCACCGGCCTACTACGTAGCTTGTGCATCGTCTGTTCTTCTGCCTCATGCCCTCTACTTGTCTCCCTCATTTGCATGCGCCCGCGACTAGAGCTGTCCAACAGGAAGCGTCTAGCATGGCATTGGGCCCTTGAATCAGTGTTCGGTATTACCTTACTTATCAATCTCCTGGTGCCGGTACAGCAACACACGCTTTGATCAAGACGGGGTGCTACAATCTCTCTTTCCCATGCTCATGAGCTGATCGCTCTATCACACCAATTGCCATTTACCCGCCCCATCTAATCTATTCCGTCTCACTCTCATCGGTGTCCATTTTTGCCTCGTCTCGTCCGACACACGGTGGACGAACTGTGGGACACCGTTATTCTGTCGTCCGCTTTGCTTTGCAAGCTCCGATACCTACATTCTTGAGCTTACCTCATATTCCTTCTCTCAGTTTCCATTCCTCTTCCTGTCTTGAAGTTCATCTCTCCGCTCATGCGAATGAGCCCGAGGCAGCTTTGTTCCTCTCCATCCTTCACAATGCTCCTCAACTCTCTCCCGGTTGCCGCAGCTTCGCTGCTCGCCCTACCTCACCTGGCTGCTGCGACTACGAGGAAATATGACTTCGACATTGGCTGGGTCAGAGCAAACCCCGACAATGCCTTTGAGCGTCCCGTTATTGGAATCAACGGCAAGTGGCCCATTCCCACTATCGAGGTTGATATTGGTGATCGGGTCATCATCAACGCCCACAATAAGCTGGGCAACCAATCCACCTCGCTGCACTTTCACGGTCTCTACATGAACGGCAGCACACATATGGATGGGCCCGCCGGAGTAAATCAGTGCCCCATTGCTCCCGGAACCACTTTCACATACAACTTCACTGTAAGAGGACCTGAGCTTTGACAATTGCTTCAGCCTGGACTAACATCTGCACAGGTTGACCAGCCGGGAACCTACTGGTACCACTCGCACACCAGCGCTCAATATCCAGACGGCTTGCGCGGTCCCTTCGTCGTTCACGATAAGAAGTTCCCGTTCAAGGACGACTATGATGAGGAGGTCATCTTTACCCTCTCCGATTGGTATCATGATGAGATGCAGACTCTCATCCCCAGGTTCATGGCCAAGTCCAACCCTTCAGGTGCTGAGCCTGTGCCTAAAAACGCCCTGATGAACGAGACCATGAACTTCACCATGCCCGTCAAGCCTGATACGACCTATCTATTCCGTGCTATCAACATGGGTGCCTTTGCAGGCCAGTATCTCTGGTTTGAGGGCCACAAGATGCGCATTGTTGAGGTTGACGGTATCTATACCGAGGCCGCTGAGGCCGAGATGATTTACCTCTCGGCTGCTCAGCGTGTCAGCTTCCTTCTCACCACCAAGAAGGATACATCCAAAAACTTCCCCATTGTCGCCAGTATGGATACTGTAAGTACTCCGAAGCCCACCGAAAGCCCACCTAAAGAGAAGAAAGAAGCTCACACGTTATTATCCCGTAGACACTGTTTGATGTCCTCCCCGCAGACCTTAACTACAACTCTACTGGTTGGCTCGTCTACGACGACAGGAATGACCAGCCAGATGCGGCTACCGTCGAGTCCCTCGACCCCTTCGATGACATGACTCTCGTTCCATACGATAAGATGGGCCTCCTCGGAGAGCCTGACCGGGAGGTGACACTCGATGTCATGATGAACAACCTCCGCGACGGCAAGAATTACGCCTTTTTCAACAACATCACCTACATCCCTGCCAAGGTTCCCACTCTCTACACGGCCCTCAACGCAGGCAAAGATGCTGAGGATGCCTCCGTCTATGGCACTTACACTCATTCCATGGTACTCAAGAAGAACGAAATCGTACAGCTTGTTGTGAACAACCTCGACTCAGGTCGTCACCCTTTCCATCTTCACGGCCATGCGTTCCAGGCCATCTACCGCTCTGAAGAAGAGGGGGGCGTGTGGGCGGATGCCAATGTCACTGAGAAGAATCTGCCCAGCACTCCCATGCGACGTGACACACTCGTCATCTACCCCAACGGCAACATCGTTATGCGCTTCAAGGCTGATAACCCAGGCATGTCCTCGTTTCCGATCCTGAATGGAAGACCTCGAGTACTAACCCTTACGCCAGGCATTTGGCTCTTCCACTGCCACATCGAGTGGCACGTTGTCTCCGGTCTCATCGCCACCTTCGTCGAGGACCCTCTCACCCTCCAGAAGACCATTGAGATCCCTAAGAACCACCTCGACGCCTGCGCTGCTGCGAACATGCCCACCAAGGGTAACGCTGCCGCCAACACCGAGAACTACCTTGATCTTGCTGGCGAGAATAAGCCATCCAAGGCTCTCCCTTCTGGGTAAGTCATTTTCCTTTGCTTTCTAAGGCTTGCTATACAGCCAGATATGTCTTGAACTTGCAATGAAACTACCAGCTAACATAGCATCACAGCTTCACACCCCGTGGCATTGTCGCCCTCGTCTTCAGTTGCATCTGCGGTATTCTCGGTGTGGCTGTTGTAGCATGGTACGGGTTCTCTGCGCCCATTGACTCGACTAGCGCTGGCGCCATTGGTACCGGCATTGTTGATGGCAGCGATTCCGGCGACTCGCACCCCGCGCAAAAGGGTCCTCAGGAGACCGTTGCTTCGCCAAGCGGTGCGGTGGTGCATTGATATTCATGTGTGAATAATGTGGGAGGAGAAATATAACAGCTCATGCCTTTGCTGCCAGGGGGGCTGTGAATGTCATGATTTGAGTTTGAATATACCATCTTGTTGATTCTCTTTACTTTTGACTCGACCAATTCCGAAAGCCTATTCTGTTAAACCGGGTGACATATGCTCGGAGACCTTGTCGTGATTGCGTACACTCGTCCGACGTTAACTTGATCCCCCTGAGCTTGTATGAGAGAGGTCGGGATGATCACCATGCGCTCAACGTACTCAAGGAAGCCCGCGCATTGACTCTAAGCTCCCATCTCGCCGTTGCTCCTTTTCAAGTCGAACATATCGCCCATGAGTTAACACGGAGAACTCCCAAAGCATGAAATTGTAAATCTTGTTCAATTCCAGCGAGTGTATCGACGTTCGCCTACCATTAAGAGGATATAGACAAAAAAAGAAAAAGGGGTGTCGAGAAAAAAGGTATTGTGTTCAACGAAGTCTAAACGTCCACCCGCTAAATCCCAGTGAATAAGATTTCAATGTTTACCTCCAAACAGCCAGCGTTTCCTCTCCTCCTTGTGAGGATGCGGTAGTTTACAATTCTTTTGCCCAGTAATTCTCCACCCCTTTGGAGTCAGAGTCATTAAAGCCGCACCCCTTGCGCCGAGTCATGCAAGTTGGGGGAATCCGTGTAATATTCCCCGTAAGCCCTCCCTAGTGAATGCATCCTGTCGAGACAGGAAATGACGTGAAACGGACCTTGGGGAGAACAGGCAATATCGGCCGTTCTCCTGCCAGTCACAAAAGCTAATAGATAATGAGAATAGCGAAAGGTTGCGCAACAAAAATAGCGGCATTTCGCCATCTCGTTTGTATCGTGACCACAATTGAAGGAGTGGCCGCCCTGAAAGACAAAGGACAGGGTCATCAAGTTTAAACCTTCTTGGGCTTGGGCCTGGGTAGGCCCTTCTCTCGGCGCGTTTTGATGTCGATCTCGGCGAGGCCCAGGCTCGCGTTGTAGAGCTGAACACAGTTGATGAATTGCTTGATGAACATAAAAGGGAAGCTGACGCCCGCAATGATCCAAGGTACAGTAGAGTCCAGCTTGTTGGCACGAGCAAGCTCGAGAGCGGCAGGGCTAAAGGGATCGGGGAAGATCTGTGCCAGGATTGAGGTGTTGACCTGAGCACCAGCCTGAAGCTCGGCACCGACTGCCTGAACGGGCTTGATGAGGTAGGGGGAGACGAGAGGAGACGAAAAGCAGAGAAGGTAGAGCGAAATGAAGAACAGCTCGTTGAGGGCGCAAAGGGCGAATAGAACATTCTAAGCGCTGTTAGTGACTGACACAAAGGTTGCAAGAGCGGCAAGGACCAGCATACCTTGTTGGTGTAGTAGAGGCTGAGCAGCCAGTTCTGGCTCGCATCGATGTTCTTATGGCTCGAATCGGTGCCCGATACGACGAGCGTAGCATACATGTGCATGTAGTGGCTGGCGAGGTCCAGGGCAATCAAACCCTGGAAGACGATGGCCCATCGAGGGAAAGCCGAGGACAGGAAAACGATCAAGCAGGCCGTGGTGCAACGATCAGTGACCATGTCGAGGACAGCGCCAAAGCGAGTCGACTGCTCGTAGATGCGCGCAACGTAGCCATCGAGGGCATCGAGAAGGCAGGAGACGCTGTAAAGAAAGGAGCACGTGCGAGGATGGAGGGGCATGTAGTAGAGAGACGCGATGGCCAGGACGATTCGTGCGTATCCTGGACAAGTCGTGTCAGTCAGTGACAAGAGGCTTCATAAACAGGACTGCTCATCATACCAATAATGTTGGGCCAAAAGAGGAAGATATTTTCGCGAGGGGCATCGCCCGAAGCATCCGCGTGGTGAGCAGTGCCGTTGCCGTTGGACCTGACTTCGCGCTCCGATTCAGAAGAGGACGGAGATCCGTTACGGACCTTGGCGGCCTGTCGTCGGGTTCGCGGGCTCATGATGTTGAAGATTTGGTCGGAAGCTTCAAGAAGTCGCGACAGCAAAGGTGGCTTATCATCCACCACCTTGGTCGAGATAATCGCAAGATTCTGCGAAAGGGGCAGGGATTGCTTGGCGCTGTTGAAGCTATCGTCCAGGACAGGGCCGGATCGAGTCGGTCGGAAAGGGTGCAAACAGTAAAGCAGCGCGTTTGCGTGAATCGGAAGAAGATGACTCGTTGAGGAGCAAAGGAGTGGATGAGAAGTTAGAATAGAAGAAGGAGCCTAAAGTGTGTGGAAGAAGTCGTGGAGGTTACAGTTCTGAAGTGTGATGACGGCTGAAGTTGATGCTGGAGGCTCCAAGAGAGGCAGGGGGGCTTGTTCGGTAGGTTCGGACACGCTACGGCCCGTTTAGAACTTTACCACGTGTCAATACACAAAGAGAATGTGGGGTTTTCTAACCTTGTCAAGCTTGAAGACGTCAAAGTTCGCACCCGTCAGGCAGACGATCTCCTGAATTGATTTCCGCTGGAGGCAAATTGTCAGACAGGGTCAGCAAGGCAGGCTCCACTTTAGAGGCTGACTTTTGAAGATGCCAGCATGCAACTCACTTTAACACGTACGATTGCATTTGGCGGTCGAGATACCCAGGACTTTGATGGCATGGAAAGAGGGAATAGCTTTTGCTGCACAACTCGACAATACACGTTGTCAAGCTGTACACCATGACTTGGTCAAAGGCACCGGCCTAGTCTCTGGGTACCTTACTCCGCAATAAGTACCATTTGGACCTTAGTTCTGGCCAGCCTTGACGTTGCATTGGAACGATAGCAGGGCAGCACAGTAGAGGCTGGTGATCCGGCTTGAGGTGCGTTAGTGCAAGATAAGAGGCCATCGTGACAGCTTTCGAAGTCTATCATGGATGACGGTGATAAGACGATTGCAAGCTCAGTGGCCCAAATTGCGTCTTATGGCCGGTACGGGCGTAGGTACCTAGCCAAGGTGTACCTTATTGAATGAAGGCACCTGAGTGCCAGTCGAGCGTTTCGCGAACGATACCTGCCCGCACTCCAATATGTGCGGAATACTTGAGCAAATCTATTATGCTTGGGACTCTAGTCTCTAGATGTACCTATTGACGGATCTTGTCAACTTCACGTTGAAGCGGCCATTCAGTTTATCTGAAGCTGCTGTCAACCCTAATAGGTCATCTCTCGCAAACAATTTATCCATAATCTCTAGGCAGTTCGCAGAGATGAGTCAGCCGGAATCATATGTAATTACCGCCGTATGACAACACGTCAAATTTGCTACTCAGTATACTTGGAGTGGCTTGACTCCTCTCAGCGACATCTTGTGCTCCCACTTCTTCACCGTCTCAGCCAAGCCTTTGCCAACAGCAGAATCAGATTAACCACTTGCCTACCCGGACAAATCACCGTAGATAGCCACCATAATCCAAGGCCAGCCCGATGTCGTGGGTTTTGCCGTCTTTAGCAGCGTCTTCGCGCAAACTCAATTCAAGCCGCTCCCATGACCTTGCCCCTTACCCCTCGATGGCCCGCGAAAAGTGTTAGCGATTGATCTCCCGTTGATAGGTACGATCAGCCAAAGTACGTACTACGTTGTAGTTACTAGATGATGGCCGGAACGCTCACCGGCAGGCTCTTTGAAACCCGACTCGTCACATTGGCAAGCATCCGATGGATGTAAGCAGAGCAGAAAAGTTGTTGTACTTGTGATGTGTAAGATGAGTACGCGCGGACCATTTTACAATACGTAACTTGATGCAACAAGCAACAAAGCTCGAAAGAGGCATTTCTTTCTCATCGCATTCCTAAACTAGGGTCCTAGAATAGAGTTGAGCTCAAGCTCGGGAGTGCCGGAGAGTGGAGAGGGATTTAGCGGGATAGCCGAGACAATAAGCTTTCGCAACGGGTCGAGACAGGCAGCCTTAGTTACCCAAAAGCCTGAGTACTTGCTTAAGCCAGCCTCAACGTGCCAGGATTATTGTCACCGGGAGGCCTTCAATATTGTCCCAGGCCCATAATGGAGTCAGAAATGGCAAGGGTCAAAAAGTATGGGGACGGCAGATCCGGAACCCCGGCGACGATCGCTCATCAACAAACGCGCGAGACGAGCATCCGCCCTGCACTGATGAGCAGAGCTCGAGCTTGTCGTTTGACGCGATATCCTGGGGCAGGCAAACTATCTCGCCTGGGCAGTAGGGATAGGAGCTGGTTAAGCCGTAACGTCATCAAGAGCACAGATTGTTGCCTCCATCGTCCTAGGACGGTGTTGTTGGCTGTTCATTGTTGGATGTCGGCCGTGGGCCGTGGTGCCTTGCATCAGAGAATGTCACCAGCGCCGCTAGTCGTTGGCCTTGTATCTTGTTGCCGGTTGCTCCGTCATGTGTTGATGACTGCTGGCCTTGAAATGACGACCAAAGAAACATGAACCATTGAGTAGTACCTGGCGATCCTTGATAGATATCCTCTGGCCCGTAGTCTATAATTGGAGTCGCAGTGCTACGTAGCAGTGCTATGCCGGGTCCCGCCAGTTGTTTGCTGTACCAAGTCCGGGGGTACGGAGCCCCGTCTCGTCCCGTCTCGTCTCTTCCGGCGGTCGAGGTGCCATGGCTTTAGCTTGATCCTGAGGATGGTGCGCGACGGCCATGGCCGCTGCTGCCAGGGTTACTCGACGGGCAGAGCGCGTCCCAAGACGGCCAGATCCCTGTAATGCCGTGTAGACTGTGGGTCCAAGTGCACGGTCTTGTCCACCGGCTTGAGGGGCCGGGTTCCTTTTTAGGTTCTTTTTTAGGGTTTTTCCTTTTATCTAGGGGTAGATTTCTCTGCTCGAATGGTGGACAAAAGGAGATGCCCGTATCTGGACTGCGTGACTGCACCCAGTGGACATATCCCTTGTGGGTGAAGCCTAGGGCACTTGGCCTGCTGATAGACGCCTATGTAGATATGTATCTTTTTAGGGTCAAAGGCCAAGCTTCCAGGATCCCCTCCTTCAAGGTTGTGTACCTAGGTATTGATGCTGATCCCCCTCCATCCGTCATGACGGGAGCTTCATCCTTCAAGCTTGTGAGGTCACCCATCTCCTCCTTTCTCCAAGCCTCTCCGCATGATAATGCTCGGCTCGGTTTGAAACCACCTGACCTCCTCTGGGCTCATCCAACAAGATTCCAGCCTTCTTGCCTCTTCACCTCCATCTGGTGCGTCTGTCTCACATCCTCCCGCCCCACGACACACGTCACTAGTCACTAGCAGCAGGGTCTTGCTCCTGCCTGCATGATGGATTATTATGGGGCTTGGGTGCATAATGCGTAAAGCAGACGGACGGGACCTTAGGGCTAGGAAAGGATTTGATTTTTCCGCTTCGGTTCTATATCATGATTGAAGGCATCCAGAGTCTGTTTGCGCCAGCTCATTTCGCTGGTTTCTCGGAGCAATTTCCTATGGACTTCTCCTGCCTCTCTCTTACACCAACAACCTCCTCCGCCTCATTCTCTACCTTAGTTAGTATCCATACCTAGGTACCCACGTGCCACGGTACCATACTCCGTACCCTCCTTCACTTGCCCTTAACCCCAGGCCCTGGCCTAGTATACCGGCACTACGACTGTGGCTCATTGCCCTGGCTCCAAATCCTGGGATCGCCACCCTTTCTCCCCTCCAACGAGAAACCTCCGACCAGGCTTGCACAAGCACCGCAAGCCACCTCAAACAGTGCTTCAAGCCCAGTGCCTTTTTCCCCTCGTCTCTGTCAAGCCCCGATCCTTGTCCCTGGCCCATACTTGTTCGCTTCTCTAAGGCAAATCCCAAAGCTCGATCCCTGCATTTTCCCTGCCCTACGTTTGAGCCTCGGGCGATTCGTCGTCTTTTGGCCGCCTTAGCTTCTTCCTAGCCTCTCGCCTCTAACTAAGGTCGCCTCTAGCCTCGTCGCCTCATAGCCAGCCGGCCCATCCATTGAGCTGTGGATCGTCACTTTTCACTTTTTACCAGCGTCTTTCCCGTCTTCCCGCCTTGTCGCGCGTTCCTTCAACTTCCTCCATTTTCAACCTTATCCTTCATCTCGCCGTCCGTCATAAATTCCCATTCCTTCCACCTTCGCCTCCTCCTCGTTCCCATCCCGGATCTAGTCTCCTATCAATCGATCATTAGCACCGATCGAGACTCTCCTCCAAGACGCACGACGCACTCGGCAGAAGCCAATTGGATACCATATCCTTGTTCCTGCCTGTGGCTTCTCGTCTCTGTTTCGATCTCCCCAGATTCCCCTCCACAATAATCGCCACTTGTGCCAGATCGTCCGTCCAGGTCATCCGTCCGACTTACGCAAGACAGAGGCCAGACAGTAGCTTGCGATCTCGGGGCCTACATAACCTCAGGTCCAGCTCGTCCTTGAACCGGCATCCCCCTCACTGAGCTTGCTGTCCTCAAGGCTATCTGGATTCACATATTCCAACCGCAACATGTCGTCACATCCGTCGCTCAAGGCGACCTTCGCCAGCCGGGCCCAGACGGCCACTCATCCCCTCAACCGACACCTCCTCAAGCTCATGGACCTCAAGGCCTCGAATCTCTGCCTCAGCGCCGACGTCGCAACCGCTCGCGAACTCCTATACTTCGCCGACAAGATTGGTCCTTCCATCGTCGTCCTCAAGACTCATCATGACATGGTCGCCGGCTGGGACTTTGACCCCAAGATAGGCACTGGTGCTAAGCTTGCCTCTCTAGCCCGGAAACACGGTTTCCTGATCTTCGAGGACCGCAAGTTCGGCGATATTGGTAACACGGTCGAGCTTCAATACACCAGTGGCGCTGCCCGCATCATCGAGTGGGCGCACATCGTCAACGTGAACATGGTTCCCGGTAAGGCTTCTGTCACATCCCTGGCCCACGCTGCCGCCAGATGGCTCGAGCGATACCACTACGAGGTCAAGACCTCCATCAGCATCGGAACTCCCACAGCTAGTCAGTTGGATGAGGATAGCGAGCGCTCAGACAATGAGAACCAAAACGACCACCCCGAGCCTCCTCGCGCAGATAACGGTCGCAAGGGCAGCATCGTCTCCACCACGACCGTCACCCAGCAGTACGAGTCGGCCGATTCACCACGTCTTGTCAAGACAATTCCCGAGGGCGATGAAGCAGTATTTCCTGGCATCGAGGAGGCGCCGATCGAGAGGGGCCTGCTTATCCTGGCACAAATGTCCAGCCAAGGCAACTTCATGAATAAGGAGTACACACAGGCCTGTGTAGAGGCCGCAAGGGAACACAAGAGCTTTGTCATGGGATTTGTCTCACAGGAATGTCTCAACTCACAACCCGACGATGCTTTCATCCACATGACACCTGGTTGCCAATTGCCACCTGAAGGCGAAGACGAGAATTCTGCCATCAAGGGCGACGGCAAGGGCCAGCAGTACAACACGCCACAGAAGATTATTGGTATTGCCGGTGCTGACATTGCCATTGTTGGCCGGGGTATCATCAAGGCTGGCGACCCTGAGGGAGAAGCTGACAGGTATCGGTCTGCAGCTTGGAAGGCTTACACGGAACGGGTTCGCTAGTTTCTGGGCTGGATGGTATGGACAACTATGGGAGAGCGACACGCTCAGGGTTTGGCGAAACATCTAGCGGGATTTGAAATATCATGACTGTACGGAAACAACTATGGAAGTAACTCACTTACAAGAACTATAAGATCCCTGGTTAGGGATGATTTGCAAGTGCTTTGGCTTCCGTCCGAGCGCACAGCGGTTTGACATGAAAGCCCGGCGTCTTTATCTCCACAGTTTTTGCAGGGCTGAAATTCAGGGTTGGATCGTCGGCCCGTTAAAGCCGTTTCTTCCGGCCCCACCCGGTGACGCCAGACAGGGCACCAGATAAAGCAGGCTTGAATTGATATTTATCCTCGCGTCCTTTCAAAGCGCAAAGACTCGCGGAGGCGGCTCAGGTCATGCTCTCATTGAATCAGGTTGCCAATAATGTAACAAACAGCTTTCCCAAGGCTCGATTAATCGCAAGTTCAGCCGTAAACGAACATAACAATGGAGCGCAAGGATAGTGATGGTCCCCAAGTGAGGATGAGAAGACGCATTGTCATATCATGCACCGAATGCCATCGCAGGAAACAACGGGTTCGTAAGGCTTACTTTGAGTCTTCGAAGCATTCAGAAACTTCAACTACGTTGCTGACTTTACTATAGTGTGATCGAGAGTTGCCATGTGGAAACTGCAAGTCCAGGAACAAAGACGCCGCGTGCGTTTATGAGACCGGTGCACCAACGGCCAAGGAGCATCATCTGCAGCGCCGTCCTCAGCGAGAGGAGAAGATTGCAGAGCCATCGCCCGCGCGTTCAAGTAATTCGACCGAAGATGGACTCTATGAGCACCTGTCATCTAAGGCGGCTGATTGGGGGTAAATTTACGCGCAAAACGGCGCATCAACAATGGGGTTCCTCAAGCAGATTGAGACAGCAACTGACGGCGAAGATGGTTCACCGATCTCTGCAGCCAAATCTCATGAGCCCTTCGTTGGTTCACCAGAAGAAGATCTCACCTTAAGGGCAAAGTACAAAGGGATCATCCGTCAGCTCCCCGCTATAGTCTACATCGACAAGCTCGCCAAGATGTATATGCGTGGCTTCAACTGGCAGGTCTATGTCATCGATCCAGATATATTCTATGCGCAACTCGACGAGTGAAATAATCTGCCCTTCTCAGCGCTGTCAAGCGTCGGTCCGCGCGGGTTGAGCCCTGAAATGCGAAGCTTCCCGGCCGTGGTGATCCAGATTCTCGCGACAGCGTTACTACTCTTGCCAGAGCGACCAGACCCGATATTCGATGCGCTCAAGTATACTGAGAGCATGCGGTTCAAAGATCTCGCTGCTGATTACAGTGAGTCTAGACAGGCGGTGGTGGATCTGCTGGGGAAGAAGCACTTATCGCTAGCGACGGTGCAGGCACAGTTCTTGAGAGCGTCGTTTTCCAAGTTTACAGCCAAGGCCACTGAGGCGGTGAGTACCTTGGTTCGGTACTTCGTGGTTTGGGAAGAAGTACCCCTAATGCTTTGTGCAGTGGCACATTATATCCGTCGCGATAGCTTGGATCCCTAACCCAAAGACTCAAGCGTTGAGAGCATTCTAGAAAACCAATGGCTGATCCAGCGGAGAAGGAGGACATATACTTTGCTTGCCATCTGGGACCTCAACTGTGCTCTCGTGCTGGGACGACCGGGAACTGTAGACCGGAATCAGGTTCTCCCCACGCCACCAGTTGATGCGCCTATACCTCAGAATCGAAATAAGACGCCGGTGGCCCCCTGAGGGGAGGACAACCATCCTACGCCGATAACTCGGCTTCTATGAAGCTACCGGCTCTGTGGGCCATTGCGAGCGATTCGGAACCTTGAGAACGAAGGGTCGTACCCAATGGACTTTAGCAAGGTTGACCAGGTACATCAAAGCATTCTTGATCTCGATAAGAAGATGCCCTCGCCGTTTAGATTGGAGAACCCTGACACGCGTTGGGATGACCGCCCTGAGGCGCATTGGTATCAGGCAAGCCGGTATTACTTTGGACATTTGCACCAGTTCAGCAAGACAGCGCTGCATCAGCCGTACGTCTTTAACCGCAAACAGAGTAGGGTGGAGGCCATACATTCTAGTCTAAGAATACTCGAGATTCAGAAGATGACATTTGAGGGTCTGCCGCCAGACTCGTGGAGATATTATATGCTCTTCTTTGGAAGCTTCGACGCCATTGTGCTTATTGCGTCTGTATACATCATCTTCCCTCATGAGCATGCTGAGCTCACGGACAAGATTTTGGAGCACTTTCAATGGACGATCGAGCGATTCTCGGCCATGCAGGAGCGCAACCCGCTTACCAAATCAGCGCAGGGTGTCCTCAAGGCTATTGTCGCGCGGTTCAAGCGGGCCGTCGTGAAAGCCCAGAGCAATTCGCCATTGTCTGTAGACAACAGATCGACAACAAGGCCGAGCAGGATGACTACGGGTTCAGTTCCAGGGAGCTCATCTCTACGCTCGGGTGATTTCCCCGGTTTGACCCAGTCGCAGCCGGTAACGGAAACAGAGTGGATGACGCCGTCGGCGGATAGTCTGGCTACGATGGCGCCCCTTTTCCCGACCGGCGACCTCATCTATAATTATCTCACGGCGGGACCAGGCGGGGTGAGACTCCCGTTAGGATCAGCGGCGGGTGAGGTTGGAGGGGATGCTTTCCTGTGGCGGTTTGCGGGTGATTGGGGAGCTGACACGGTTTGGCAGATGCTGAATCAGTTTCCGGCTGCGGGAGAGCCTAACGGTGTTTGAGGAACCGAGATGAGATGGAAACTAATAGCATGATCTATGAGAGGGTCCTCCTCCGTGGTAATTCGGCTTGTGATGTTTTGCTACCCCGGGTTGGAGGTATCCACGACACCATCGAGAGTACGGCTGAGGGAAGGCATCGCACAACAAGCATAGGTATACTTACATACATAGGGAAATTTTACGTTGTGTACTTAGTTTGAGCTACTTCTATAGCATCCCATGCATGTTGCAAAAGATGGGTGTCCCTCAATGCGGATGATACACCCCAAATGCAGGGCGCTGAGCATCTGAGAGCCTAGTCATCTTTCTAGAGCCTGGCTTGCTGCCTACCTAATGATAAGCTGAGCAAGTCTAGAGTGCGACAAGGCAGACTCATCAATGGCGAGTTGAAAGCCTACATCAGGCTGACGGGCCCATATTAGTGGCCATGTTGGCATTGGTTGCCATCCATTGAGCAACAACGGGACATTAGCAAGTGGAGGCTTCCAGATGATGCACTTTTACCCGTAAGGGGTTATCAGCGGCGAAACAAAATCATCGATTGGACGTCGGGTGTGAAGCAATGCTTTGACACACGTACTTGCAGATTACACAGCCTCCAGCATAATCAGGCTTGAGCCTTCAGCAACGGGATAGGCTCTTTGAGGATGGGGACGGAATCTGTTGGTGGCCTCAGTGCTGCAGTACACTTGCCGTGCTACGATCTTCCTCATTCGATATGATTGTTTCGAGAAAAATGACATGACATGGACCCATGGATTATTGTCGAGTCCTTTTTTGTGCGTACGAAACCGTCATGCATAGACATGTAAATGTACGTATGATAATAAATGCGTTGAATGCGACATTGATTGATTAAATCGCTTAATTGCCACTTCATTTACCCTGGAGGACGGTGACAATAGGTACCTAGGTAAGGTAGGTACGCTTTATGCTCACGATAGCCCATAGAAATCCCCGGGCGGCTTTAGAAACTCCTAGAATATATATCACGTAATTACGCCTTTCATCGTGTTTCGTTCCATGTCTTACACGCAAGGCGTTCTTTGAAGACACTGATCCAACAGAATAGGGCTCCTGTCTTTCACAATTTGGCGCGCGTCTCCCATGTGGGCCGGCAGTTGCGTGGGCTGATCACCCCTGGTTGCATTTTGATCACTGACGGAAGGAGCCACGCGGTCGAAAGAATACAGTGCTTGACCGGCCCTCCTACCCGACTGTTCTAGGAAAGAGACTGACTACCTAGGTAGCCAGAATATGGTATAATACATGGAAATAAACTTACCAAGTACAATGCGGAAGAGGCTTCCAGATATTTTGTGAATATTTTATAATATTATTAGCCTACGCCATCCCTAACTCCTAGGGTCAGAGTGGACAGGGCTCTTGGTCGCCGGTCAACAAGTAAGGTATTCATTCGGCCGCGTCCAGTGGGAGCGGGAGCCAGCTTCAGCTTTACAGGAACCTACTTCAAGGGAAAAAAGTTCCGCGAAAATCACCCACCACTCAAGAAACTTTATTCCTTCAATACCACAACGTCATTTTCCTCCTCATTCACCACGTTCAATCCGGCGCTGCAGAAGCAAAAGGAATTGAAAAGAGGCAGTGTCAGCTTCTCACTGATTGTTTCCCGAGCGTGCGCAAATCGCTTCTGCTTTTTCTTGTCTCATCTTCCAACGTGCACTTTCGTCCGCCCATCCAATCCTCTTGCGCCGACAACCGCGAAAGGGTGTGTGGCCACAAGCAGACAAAGGCCAGCAGCTGATCTTTGGCGCCAAGACCAAACAAGACCAGGCTGTGAAGGAGAATCAGTCATCAGCAGCCATCAACCAACTGCCTGCCTGCCAGTGTCAGTTGGCGCGCGCCTCTCGTCTCGTCTCGCTTGATATAACTATTCGCTCGCCCAATCAACAATCCAGGGCTCCTGTTTGCCCTTCTTTTTCTTCTTCCTTCCTCCCTCTTCTCTTTCCATCCTATCTCTTCGTCATCTTCACCGACGACATCCAAAATCCTCCAGGGGATCGACTTTTTGTATATCCTGGTCTAAGGTTTCGCTTCCACCACCCATCGTTTAGCTCCGATAGCTTCGAAGAAAACCCTCAGGCCTTCCAACATGGCGGCCACCGGCGCCTTTACAGACTTCGTCCAGCGTTATCAAACCGTCCAAGCGTATGAGCACACAAGGGACAAACTGCTTCAGGTATGCGCCCCATCTTCCAGGCTGCGCGGCACGTACCCACACCCGCGTGCCATTCCCTTCGGCCGCAACCCAGAGCTCGAGTGCCCCAGCGCCGAGCTCTCCTAACGACGTCGCTGACTTTTCGCGCTACAGGACCTACTGCTTTATTGCCAGGGTGTCGAGGAGAGCCTGCAGCAAGAGAACCAAAAGCTTAAGATCCGATTGCACGAAGCCGAGCTCGACCTGAACGCTACGACAAAGTCCCGAAGAGATTTACAACACACTTTGCAAGAAGCGGAAGCCCACATCAAATGGGTTACCAACCAGAACGAAGAGCTCAAGGTATTGGATCATGGGATGGTGCGCTGGGGATACAATGGCTAAGAGCGGCAGAATGACAATCCATACATCTTGATCTTGATCGATGGAGATGGTCTCATTGTACGTTTGTTCACCTCCGAAGCACTACTGGTCCCTGTTGCTTAGCTTTCGGGTCATCGCATTCGAGGGAACTACTCGCTAACCGCACCAACAGTTCCAGGAACATTTAATCAAGCAAGGCCTCGAGGGTGGAAAGAAGGCAGCCTACGCTCTCCGCACGGCCGTAGCAGAGCTTTGCAGTCATGAGCGCACGAATTCATTAGAAATTGTTTGCCGCGTTGTGGCCAATGTCTCTGGACTGAGTAAGGCCATGTGCCGGGATGGCAGCCTTGACGATCCCAGCGTTTTTAGAGAGTTTACGTTAGGCTTTACTCAGGCCAAGGCATCCTTTGATTTTATTGACGTCGGCTACGGCAAGGAAAGAGCCGACTCCAAGATTCGAGGTATGTCCCCATGAGCACGGTAGTCTGCTCCATCAGGGGCTATTGGTCTGCCAAATGCCGTGAGAACATGGCTAACACGTAGTTTAGAAACCACTCGTTGGCATTTGCGAGGCCATAATTGCAAGCATGTCCTGTTAGGAATTGGACATGATGCAGGATATGCCCCTTTCCTTGACGAGGTGCTCCAGGATGAAGATTCCAAGAAGTGTGTCTCTCTGCTCAAGGGCGTTCCCTTGGTCCGCGACCTCGAATCTCTTAACATGAACATTATCGAATTCAACGACATCTTTCGCACAACAAAACTTACCGACAAATCTCCCATTGAGAAGCCGATTGTGCGTCAGCCCGACGTTACTGGACATCAGGCTTCACCAACAGCTGTTCTTCCAACCCAAGCGGTATTGACACCTGCTACGAGCAATGCATCCATGTCGCCTCCGGCGGCTTCTTGGGCTAAGGTTACAAAGAGTGCTAGCCCGCCTCCGCAGCTCACCATGCCCCTGCCCCCCAAGCAGAACATCACCACTGCCCGAAATAAGTCACCCCCACAGCCAGCCTGGAATCCTGGGGCTCGAGGACTCGACCAGCCCATAACCGTGGGTCTCCAGGCTATGGAAAGTATCAAGCGACGAGCGGGCAATGATAAATTATGCAACAATCATTTCCTTCGTGGACCATGTACCAGAATCGACGCCTGCCCTTTCGTCCATACCTACAAGGCCACGCAGGAAGAGCTACGCGCCCTTGCAATGCTGTCGCGACAGAACCCGTGCACTCGCGGGCAGGAATGCGATGTTGACGACTGCATCTATGGCCATCACGTGAGCCCCCTTCATTTTCCTTCCTTTGCGTCTCTAACATGATTTCTTCGCCCAGTGCCCAAATGTTAGCAATGGTGTTTGCACGCGACAGTATTGCAGGTTTAGCCCGCAAGCCCATCCGCCAGGCACCAAGTTTACCAACAAGAACATCCACGATAACTAGCCGCGAGCTTGCTATGCAGGACTGGTGTGGCGCGCGACTGAAGGCGACGACATCTACATTATTATATGATCGAGCACCAAACTTTGAGCTTGGTTCTATGTATAACTAGGATCGATTCTTTGCTTCTCGATCATACGGCTTTAATATGATTATTCGAGGAGTCAGGGTGGCACCCTGGCGCTTCCATACAGATTGATCTTTTTCGGCTCTATCTGAGGTTTATGACGGCCAAATAGCTTAAATAGCCGACTCAATTGCCTCATAGACACGTTCTAATATCGCAGGGAGGGTTCGCTTGGAATTTTCACAAATTGATCTACATTTATGTTTTCGTAGTTTTGGTTTTAAAATAACGTGCACGCTTATTCGTTAGCATACAAATTTACTAAACCAGATGTGTCATGAGAGTCGAAGCTTGTGCCTGGTCCAGAGGAAGCAATGGAAGTTGTGCACGGTGTGCTCGGTGAGCTTCGGTGATTAACGAGGTACCTACCCCACATTACCTACCTACCTTACCTACCCGCCCACGCCTCGACCTCGAACTTCAAAGTGCCACCTTCCAAAGAGGTCTCGTCTCACTTCTACCCCATTACTACCATCAACTCCACCACTTCGACCTCAATTCTTAAATCCTTGACCTCCTCGTTCGTCATTTGAACGCACAACTTTGCGCCGCTGGAGTTCACATACTATACCAGAGTTATCCTTCTATCTACCCCTCCTTCGTCCACCAACTCGCAAAAATGTCCCACCCAAGGATAGAAGAAGTCTCGGACAGCGACTTCGACTCGGACCCCGCCGAGGACGACATCGACGACTTTACCGACACGGATATCATGCGCCGTGTCGAACCCAAGTCCTCCACAGCCTCCTCTTCCACAACCCGACAAGCTCCTGCCGCCGCAGCCCGCCCGCAGCCCGCAATCGTCCCCAGTGGCGCCCCCGGAGGCGGCACCCTCCCCGCATCCGCCGACCGCTCCGCCTACGCCGATTTCCAGTGCCTCTACCCCGTCTACTTTGACGCCTCGCGATCCCGGGCCGAGGGGCGCCGCGTGAGCGCTGAGCTCGCCGTCAAGGACCCCCTCGCGCGCGAGATCGCAAACGCTTGCTCACGGCTGCGTCTGCCCACGCTATTCGAGCCTGAAAAGGTGCACCCCAAGGACTGGGCCAACCCGGGCCGCGTCAAGGTCGGCCTCAAGAAGACGTCCGGCCACCCTATCAAGAACAAGCACCACCTGTATCGTCTCGTCGCCGAACACCTGCGCGAGAACCCCACGACCGAGGACAGCCCTGGCCTGCGCGTCCGCATCGGCGGGCAGCTGCAGCCCGAGGCGGGCAAGCCTTATCCCAAACCTGCTGTGCCGCGGGGGTGGAAGTTGGGCGAGCTGGTGCCGTATCTGAGCGCTGCGATGACAGGTGGTGGTGTTTCGGAGAATCTGTTCAAGGATATGATGAGGGAGATGCAGGGTGGTGGAGATCCCATGTCAGCCCTTATGGGTGCGCAAGCAGGTGGTGAGGAGAGCGGCGGTGGCGGCGGGAAGAAGAAGAAGGATAAGAAGGGCAAGGGTCGGGCATAGAGAGAACGAGAGGGTTGATGTTATGACGTGTAGAGAGGAAGACATCATGAGACTCGGCATGGGACAGGTTCTGGGAACGTTAGAGATACCAGGGATCAAGCATGACCACGCATTCAAAAGACGAAACGCATCAATGAAGAAACCCCTTCTACGGGGAATGATTTGAGAAAGCTGGCTTCTACAGCGACATGATGATGTTCGCCTTGATACACTTGCCACCAACATTGAAGAAGAGAACCACGAATAATTCGAACAAAAGGGGTATGTCTACGCTCTCTGCGCTTTGTCTCTCCTTCATACAGCCAAACGGCCTTGTAGAGCCTCCCACTCCCGCGATCCCACAATTTGCACGTCCCGACCCGACCCGGGCACCACCTTGCCATCCGCACCGGGCATCCTGATCCGCAGACGGCCCGCCGGGTTGCGTCCCGACGCCGTCTTTCGCCGCTCGGCATTGGCAGTCTGACCTTGGAGCACATGAGCTTTCTGGAGGACCGAGTCCTGCCAGGAGATCCAGGCGGCGTAGTCCTCCATCTGCTTGGCCGCGTGATACTGTGGCGTGGACCGCGCCGGCTTCCATGCGAGCTTGTCTTCGGGGAGGGTGGAAAAATTGTACAGGTATGCTGAGGATGCCATCTTGACGAGCTCGCCGAGGACATCCTTGCCTTCGGTGGCGATGAGGGTACGACGCTGCTGGGCAACAGTCGCGGGCTTCTTGAGCGGCTCGGCCAGCCAGTCGTACTTGTGCTGTTGTGACGCACGAGCGCGACGATTGTCTTCGCGCAGGTATCGGACTGCCGACTGCAAGCTCTCGATATCATTCTTGAGAGCGTCCATCTCCCGAGCAGTTGCGACGGCACGTTCCTGGCCAGCCTTGGCCCCAGCGGCATCAGCACCGTCAGCGTAGGCGCGGCTATCGCTGGCAATTTTCTTCCACTTGTCGCGCTCCGACTCGAGATTCTTGAGCTCGCGATCCTGCTTCTCAATGTCCTCCTTGAGGCTTCCGATCTGCTGGCCTGAGGCCTCGAGCTGGCTCTGCAGATTGGCGATACGCTCCATGTTAGCCTGGGCATCCCGCATCCTGGACTCGAGTGTCTCGATCTTGAGGACGGCAGTGCTGAGATGCTCGTCGCGCTGGGCAATCGTGCGACGGGCCTCGCTGTGCTCCTCCTTAAGGCGACGCAGCTCTTCCTCTGCGTCGACAGGGATGGTCTTGAGAGCCTTGAGCTCTTGTGACCGCAGTCGCCAAGGCGCAGGGCTGACGTCGAACTCTTGAACCTGGTCAAGGTCTGTAGCCAGCGAAGCCAGGTCTGTGATTTGTGTGGTGACCGTCCGCAGCTTAGAAAGGTAGGACGAGAAGAGATCGGACTCGCTCGAGGTGCTCACGGCGAGAACCGTCTTGTAAACAGTAGCTTGCACTTCCGCGTACGTAAAGGGATCAGTTCTGCCCTCATCCGAGGTCAACAGGTCGTGGAGACCATGGCCAATTTGACCTGCCAGATCAGCAAGCTCCTGCGTCGCCTCGCAGCATTGATCAAACGCGTCGCTCGTATCCGGCAGCAGAGACAGAGACCGAGTTCGAAGGTCTTGCAGCGCCCTCACAGCCTTACCGGCGATGACCTTGGTGCCTCGGGTATGGGTGATCACCGCCTCAGACTTCTTGGCAAAGTGCTGTGCCAGCTCCTCTTCGTCGTCTTCAGTTGGAACCACACGCAGGACAAGGCTTCGCACAGTGTTGAAGGCGACAGCCGCCGAGTCAAGATGGCTCTGCATGATCATCGCCTTCATGTGAACATCATCGGCATAGTTGGCCAGGCTGCTCGAGATATGGACCTCTCCAAGGTGAGAGAGAAGCGCGATGGTTCGGTGCAGCTCGTCGGCGCACTTCTTCTCCTTCAGTTCATCTCGACGCAGGCCGTCAATCCAGACGTTCAAGGCACGTTCAACAGGCTCCAACTCGTGCAGCGCATTCTGGTACTTGGAGAACTGCTCGATGGAGCAGTGGCTCATGTCGTTGACGAAGCGGTCGCACATGTTGGACACCCAAACAAGCTTGTCTGAAGCGTCGCAGCCAGCGAATACATCATCCTCGTGTCCAGGATGAGGCAGTCCGTTGGTTCGCTCTCGAATAAAGCTGTTGAGGAGGTTGGCCTTGAAGGCTAGGCGGCGGAAGCGAAGTAAAGCAAGCACCGAGTCCTGGTCCTCCTTATAGGTATCGGGGAGGAAAAGTTTGACAATCTCCAAGTGCTGCTCTGCTTCCTGGGCGTCTAGTCGTCGCAGCTCCAGGTCAATCGTCTTGACTTGAGCCTTGGCCGCCGAGATCTGGAGTTTCATGTTGAGATCCATCATCGCACGAGATCGGTCGTTGAGCTTCTCCGACTCGCCCTCGGTGACGGCCTGCGAGGCTCTCATATCGTCCAAATCGCTCTGCAAGCTCGTCACCAATTCACGGAATCTCGACAAAGTATACTCCATATCCTCCAACGACTCTTCCTGCTGGCCCGCTCGTCGAGCCTGCTCGGCGATAACGCTGTCCTTGAAGTCGAGCTCCTCCTGCATCTCCTTCTCGTTCTGCACGTGGTTAATCTCGAGCTCATCGTTAATCTCCTTCAGACTTTCAAGATCATCAATGACAGCCTTTAGCTCCTCAATTTGCTCCGCCATGCTCATGTTCCGCTCCGTCAAGTCCTCGATCATGTCCTCGGCACCAAGTGCATTGTCGAGTTGTTGGCGCAGGTCCTCGACGGTTGACTCTGATTGCTCAAGCTTTTCTCGGCATACAGTATACTCTTCCTTGACTGTGTTGAACTCCTTCAAGTCCTCTTCCAATCCTGAGATCTGGTCTTTGAGCTCTTCTTCTGACGCTTGCGTCAAATCTCGTAACCGCAAAAGAGCCTCTCGCAACCGTTCGTTGGTGCGTTCCATCTGCAACCAACCAGCGCTTGCCCGCTCCTCCGGGGACATGCCGTTGCTGTACTCGTCATTTTCCTCCCGAAGAATCTCGACTTCTAATTCCATCTCTTCGGCCTTCTGCTTCAGGGCGTCAAGCTCCACCTTCAGAACCTCGGCCGTTTCCTCAGCCATTTCTCGGTCCAGAGTGGCCAGCTCCAATACGCTGTCGTGCTCGGCCTGGAGCTCCTCGATTGACTCTAGTCTCATTTCCGCCTCTTTAAGCAGTTTCTTCAGTTCAGCATTTTCTTGCTGCTGCGGCTGGTATTTCTGCTGCAACATCTGAATTACGTTTTCAAACTTGTCTCTTTCGCCCTGGACTTTCTCGAGTTGCTTCAATTTGTCCCGATCCTCGATTCGCTTGCGCTCCAGGACTTTTAACTTGGCCTTGAGATCCTCAATTTCCCGGCTTGCAGCTGTGCTCCCAGCAGGCCGAGTGGTGGTGGTAGGGGCGGGTTTGCGAGCTGCAGGAGGTGTGGATGTCCGTGATGAAGGTCCTCCTGTAAGCTTCTCCAAGGCCTTGGTTCTAGCCTGAACCGGGCTTCTGGGCTGAGGTGATAGTATGCCCCCATTATCCTTAACAGGAGAAGAAGTACTGTCTCTGTCAGATGAGCCCCTCCCTGCTTGGGAGTCCACTGATGGCCGTCTTGCCGCTGAGCTTGGTCGTGATGCCGGTCGTGGCCCGGTCAGTGACATGCGACCGCTTGCAGTTCTTGTGGGAGGTCCTCCCGATCTTGAAGCAACTGAAGATGTCGAGGGCTGTCTGGTCGCTCGAGTGGTAGGCGGTGGTGGGGGGCCCATGGAGGTGCGCGATCCCCCAATGGACGGGCGAGTCTTGGATCCGGCGGATGGGACACGGGCGTTGGAGGGCGTTCCTGTTCGAGATACGGTGGCACTGGAGGAAGCACTAATCTGTTTCGTAGGAGATTTGGTGGGAGACTTTGCGACAGTCAGCATTCAGCGATAAGAACTGCACGGCAATGCCTACTCTTGCAATGCTCGTCGGCCGGGCCACTCTAGGTACCGGACTCGGGCTCGGCGCATTCAAGCTCTTCCTCCTACTAAGGCCTGCATCTCCGGTGCTCGAAGTCCTGCCCGCGGCCGGGTTGAAGCTGCTCGGCCGAGAGGGCTTGCGAGTCGGCGGCTTTGGCGCGGGGGCCTGCGCAATGATGGTGGCCATCATGGGCTTGATAAACATGCCATAGCCCATAGGGCAGTCGAAGTACCGCTCTCCTTGGACGCTGCCATCGTTTTTGCCCGTCTTCTCGTCGAGCTCGACTCCCACCCAGTCGCCAACCTGAAAGTGAGTAGAGCCCACGAAGCGGACGATGGCCTTGCGGCCATCGTTGAGCTTGACCGTCTGCCCAAGCTTGAAATCCGGCATTATGGGCAGTTATCGAGGTTGTTGGGCATCGTGCCGGCGTCGCTAACTAGAGTTGTCGTCGTCGCTATCCTTGTCGCTGCTGCTGGTCGTTGCGGGCGTGGTCCAAGAGCTGTCTCCTGAGTCGCTTTGAAGGTTATGCTATGCCTGAGTAAACGCGTCTACTTTCGGATAAACGCGACGGCGGCATAATTAGCGTTGGGGTACGTAGGTATAGGGCTTGGAGGTGGTCAAACCGCTGGATTGGCACCACAGTTCTTTCGAGACTTCAGCGCAGCTAATATTATACTAGTTCATAATAAAGATAGAGCACATATTGGAGTATGCTCTGAATTTATGGCGGTGTTGCTTTCTAGTTATTTGACCCTTATTCAAAGTATCGAACCAAGTATTCTGTCCGGGACCGTACCTGTAGGAGGGGCACTTTCAATAACATCAATTTCATTTGCACGACCTTCACTGTAACATCTAAGCTCAAAGGTCATTTCCAAGCTAATTGGTCGTGTAACTCACTATTCGTCTACAATCTTGGGAGAACCCAGATATTTGCAAGGTATCTCTTTCACCTCCTGACAACTCGCCCTTCACGAGAATGTGACGTCGTTAGACTTGAATGCTAAGCTCCTTGATATTAATCTTCCAACTAAGCTCTGTCCATATCTATGTATTCGAAAAGAATTAGACCCAATTCCTACCTTGTTTTTGGATTTAACATCCAGACACCCATATGGCATCGGGCAATTGCTCCAACGCCGACTCATGTACTCCATGTTACTTGTTCGACACACACCTCCCAACACCGCCAGTTATTCTTTTGTTCCAATCATCACATGTCTTCTCGGAAAGATCCTCCTCGAATCCACTCAATCACCTCAAACGCCACTCGCCGTTCAGTCGCCTCATCCAAGTCCTTCCCAACAGCGATTCGGACAACCATCAGCCCCGGAATCCTCCCAAAATCTACAGTTCCATACTTTGCAATCTCTTCCTCCAGACTTGGCTTCACGTAAACCACAAGATCGGGGCCAATGGTGCCGCGCCAGAGGGTCGCCATCCACTGCCAATGATCAATCGGCGCGTACGAGTCGGCGATGGGCACAGCACAAGCAAAGGCGTCTGACAAGGTAAGGCTGAATCCCTCCTTAACCAGCGCCACAGGTACTTTGAGAGCTAGTCCCTTCTCTCGTGACTCTGTGGGGGCAGAGTCCTCTGCGGAGCCACGTCGAGAGCCTTGTGACTCAGCGTTCTTTTCCTTCTTCGAGTCCAGTGTCGAATCGGTTGGGTTGGTAATATGCTTTACCATATCTCGCGAGTTCTGATGCCAGTGGATCATGGTTTCAAAACATGACGTGAAAGTGTCCTTCATCTCCAGGGGCACCCCATCACTCTGGGAGTCGCGCCTGTCACAGATGGCCGGGTCTAGGTTCAACTCTCGGCCCCAAGTCTTGAGAGCTACTTCGCCGGTTGACATGAGGGCCTTCTCAACCAGTTGGCCAACTTGCTTCAGCATTCTCGGCTTGGGCCCTTCAACTGCAATAACCGCCCCACGGTTCTCAACACCAGGGCTGCCGGAGCCAAGAGTTGTGATCGACGTGTGGTTGATTTTAGCCAGAACGGACAGCTTTCGAGTAAATGGAATAGACATGACCATGGCTTCAACGCTTCGTGCTTGAGGGTCACGGGTGTTTGATATTCCAAGACCAGTAACTGGTGTAGTAATTTGCCGTATATCGACTTCTGTCGCCATGGTCGGCGACATGGGAACAGACGTTTGCAGAGGAGGCAGCCGAAGGGACTCGTCGTAAGAGGCGTGTCGGACATGATGGCCCTGTTCAGGCCACGGTCCCGAGATCGCAGGTCGTGGAGGAGGGGGCATCGGGCCAGATTTGGATCTCGGCAGGCCTGGTTCGGGCAACGGCGTCACAGGATATGATCGCATGGGAGCTCCCATCGATAGTGCCCGCGCTCCTTGACTGGGCGAAGAGACCGCATGATAAGCTCCAGTCATATCGAATCGGCGTCTCTTCAACTCTGGAGCCTCAGGGCCATAGTCGTCGACTTCTCTATAAGTAAGCCGCTGTGGAGAATAACGCATTCTCGGTGCAGGCAAGTTGCCATAGCTCCCACGACGAGCCAGTTCTGGGTCGTCGCCTCGCACGGTGGATGTAAATGGGTTCACGGCAGGCTTCGCTGCGGTTGGTGTAGCAAATGGGGTAGAAGGAGTACGAGGAGTCGCAATGGATCGCCCGTGGCACTTTGGGCAGCGTCCAGAGTCATCTGCTGGGGATGAACCTGGCCGATTTCCCTGGGCTTTGTTGCCGCGCCGTGGTTGATATCGATAATCAGGGTACTGGCGCTGGTGGCGCTGCTTCTCCTCATCAGCCAGACTTTTCCAGTTGTTCTTGATGTCTTCCGACTCCTCTTTCCATTGTTCCCCGATGATCTTGGAAATGTCGGGGTTGGAAAGATTAGGATTCTGGGCAACAACTTGAGCTTGGTGATGCTGGCGATATAGGATGAATGCTATAGAGGACAGTTTAGTCATGGGGACCCTGGTTGAGTGGAAAGGAGTTGTCAGCGCAGAGATGTTACTTCTCATACAGTCTCGACGCTTCACAACGAACGACACTAAATCCAGTATCGACAACAAAGAAAGTGGTCAACTCACCGTTTCGAGGTCTTGGAATCTTGGGCGCCGGAGTACAGAGACAGATATCTCTTGGTCCCTCGCTAGTCATGCTGCTAGGCGTATTCAGCTTGAGTTTCTCAAGCCTACCATAGTTGGCATCCGCCGTGTTGATGGAAGCGGCACGTTTTCGAGCCATACCGGCAGTGCGAAGACTAGGAGAGTCAGGCGTGTCGGGACCGGTACGAAAGACCCGGGGCCTGTCATAGTCGTCGACCTCCCGGGGGGAGTGGGCCGGGGTCATAGCCTGAGAGGGAGCAGCCAGAGAGATGACCTGTGTCATTTTGGACTGCAGCTGGCAAACTAACGGGAAGCCCTGAGAGCGGGTTGGACAGGGAAACGCCAACTTAGAACCACAACCTTGTACCCTGGTCGTAGTGGAGTTGGGGATGTTGAACGAGAGGCTGAAATGGGTAAATGAGATAAGTCGGAACTCCAGCAACCTCAATTTGAGGGCAAGGATGAGGGGTAATAAAGTGAAGCCCCGAAAGAAGAAGGCGTTTATGGATCCAAAGAATGCCTTTTTTTAGTAAAAGGATGTCGATGGTGCTCGTGTATCGGGCCAAGTCTGTGCTGGGCCAAGTCTTTGTGTGTTGTCGGCAGCCCATTCAGTAGCTGGGCAAAGAACAATGAAACTGGGCAGGACGTCAATCACTGCCTGGGGCAGGACGTTAGGCGCGATTCCAGTATCGGATATTCTTTGACCTCTTTTCTTTCTTGCTTTCCCGCGCCCTTTTCCTTCTCTGTTCAGATTTGCAATCCCTCGATATCCCAATATTTTCATGCACCAGCTTGCTTCTCTGGCGTCAACTCCAACTGTGTTCTCTGTGTTAATGAATAGATAGATTAATGGTTCCGTGTCCGAAATGAATAGATTGAACAGCGGGGAACATCCCTACATGTCCCGGTACTTGGCTGGTTGGCAAGAGTTGCAGCAACCCATCCGTCAGTCAGCCTGCTTTGTCCGCGTTTGCGCCATTGACTGTCCGTCTGTCCGCAGAAATACCAAGCAACCACTTGCACACTAGGGAGCACACAGCAGCTAGTAGCAGAGCAAGGCAGAAGCCTCAGGAGGTAGTACCAGCAGGACGAACGAACCGGGGTGTGGAGTCTGGACGCCCTTGTAAAAGAAAAAGCCCGGCATGCGTGAGATGACCCAAGGAAACGGAAACGAAACGGGCACAAAGAACGACAGCCCACGGACTTTGTCATGATATATCATCTTTCTCCCCGGTACGCGGCGCTTCTCCCCTGCCTCCAGGGGAAGCAACATTGCTGCCGCATCGCTTCTCTCTCCCGCTACGTCGTCTTGCAGAGCACGTACAATCCTGAAGTGAATACCGGCCGTCAACTGGCCCGCGCGCACAACACTCGTTCCCCCTCCTTCTTCCAGCCTCATCCAACGACGACAATGCACTGCCGGAATGTGGACGATGTCTGAAGCTGGAATGCTCAGGCAGGCCTGAGACAAAGACAATGTCCGCGCAGAAATTGGCAAAAGTGACCTGCACGTGACGGACAACCCGATCTTCCCCTTTGGACAGTGAGCGGGCCAGCAATCCGGACCAGAGACGGCTGCTGAAATGGGGTTGGTAACGCGGCATTGCAGGTGTATCATGTCTTGGGGGTTGAATGATCAAAGGGCTTGCGGGGAGGGGGGGGCTTTGTTGTTTGGTCTAGGATTAGCATAATGGGAGCAATACAAGGGAGGGCCCCAAGGGAGGGCCCCAAGGCATTGGGGATTTGCAAATGGCATTTTGATCATGACGGTCAAATGAGCCAGCCCGACGCCAAACCTCTGTAAGTATTCCATGATTCCCTATCAAGTACACAACAGGTCAGGTATTTTCGTATCGCCTTGGAAAATCCCCTTCTTAGCCTGTGGCCCCGTTAACTAGTAATTATGACACGTCTTCCTTCCCCCCAGCGCCGTCTAGACCTAAAATCAACCCCTAAGCTTTACAGACGTCCCCGTTTTACGAGAGATAGCCTCGTCCAGCCTCGCTGCTGAGGAGCGCCGCGCTTCGGCGGGCATCAAGGAACAGGTCCTCGCACTCCGCAACGTCCTGGACGTCAATCTGCGAACGGCCGTTGGCCTTGGCAAGAATGCTGATTGTTCAATGTCAGTCTCACCATGTCTCGGAGTATTCCAGGGGGGGTAGCCCCTTTCGCCGCTGTGGCTTACCTCGCAGGAGTCAACAGTTGCAGGCAATATCGCAAGCTGATCCGGACACCGTGTTCCGCGACCTTGTCGATGGCGGCATCTGAGACGGCGACACCCTCAGTCGTGGAACGTATCCGTACGATACGCTTGATCTCGTCCGCCTCATAGGGTGTTGTGGGGATGATGAGCAGGCGTGCAAGAAAGTCGGTGGGGATTCCGTGAGCTGCGACAATGTCGTCGGTGCCTCTGATAGTGCACATTCCCCGGTTAGAGGCCAAGACCACGATAGGGGAGATGGGCGATTCCAGGGCCCGGTTCAGGTAGGTGAAGCACTCCACATCGAGCATGTGTGCCTATCAAACGATCCCGTCGGTTAGCCATAGGTTTCCGTCCCGATATGAGATGGGTGGGCATTACCTCATCGATGAATAAAACGCCCGGCACAAGCTCAGCCACACCCTGGTCAATGTACTTGCTGACCACTTTGTTAATCTCGGCGCGCAGTTTCTCTGTAATCTCCGTCATCTTGGGCTTCATCAACTGGCCCATCATACTCATAATGTCCTGTCCACCCTGAGGCCGCGCGTTGGCCATGTCCAGGTCGTGTAGCGTGACGTCTTGCACAATCTCCTTCTTCTTGTGCACCTCGCCCTTGGGGATGGGCACGTACTCCTCCGCCTCGAGGTCAAATTCTGTGGCATATGCGTCTGAACGTCCAACTCGTTTGCACGCGCCTGTGTTTGCCTCGATGTAGATCACGTCGCCAACCGTGACTCGCTCCTTCTGAATTGCTTCGTAGATGCTAGGGTCCAGGCGAAGCTTCTTCTGTCCTTTCGCGCTCTTCAGACCGATCAGCAGCGTGCTGATGGTCTTGCCGTAGCCACCCAGAGGGTTCTCTGCCTCCTCGGGCGTAAGCTCTGTAACCTCTCCCTCGTACACCTCCTTCGTCTCTCGGACCTTGAGGCCAATCGCTCTTCGGAAGTTCTCCATCAACATCTCGGTTTTCTTGACTTCGGTCGAGTAGATTTCGCTGCCAACGATGGGGCAGAATGGAATTTTGGTGCCCAGCTCTTGGCTGATGGCGAGCGCGAGCGCCGTCTTTCCAGTTCCAGGGCCTCCAGCCAACAAAACCCCTCGGCCAGCCATCTTCTGAGCTCGAATCAAGTCCACCACGACGCCGCAGGACTGGTTACAAGTGGGTAAGCATGTTGTCAACGAGCCTGGTGTTTCGTTCGAAACTCACCTCACGGGCGCCAACTTGGCCGACAAAGCCGGCGGCTTGTTTCTCTGCGTGTCCATCTGATTTCAAGCCCAAGCCCTTGATGTGAGTGTGGACAGCTGTGCGATTGTCTCGCTTGTTGCCCTTCACCTCGCTGATCTGGACCATGGTGTCGGTGGGCGCCGAATTTGTCGAAAATTACGGTGTTCTCAGACCGATATTATCGGCGCGAGAGTTTCAAGGAATTGATAGGCGAGCTCGTGGGGATGTGGTGAGGTAAAGTGGCGGTTGATGTACCCTCAAGCTTCCAGAGATTTGCGATCAAGCTCAGCCTACTACCTAACTAAAGCTGCTGGCTGGCAGGGCGCGTCTTCGCGCTACAGAGCGTCACGTGATCTTCGTCCCTATTCCACTCACCCTATACACCTCAATGTCAACAACCCTCGAGTTTATCGTTTCAGTATCATGTATATGAGTTTGCTTTTTGTCGGCTTGCGTCCTTTAGGTGGACTAGGCTTGTTCCAGCAGCCTCCGCTTAATCATCGGCCGTGCCGACTTAGGCAATTCCATATTGCTCTCTGCAAGGCTATGTCACGACTTATGCACACTTGCAATGGGAGTTTCGTAAGTAAAGTTGACCTAAGCCTCCCCTGAAAACCACACAATTTAACGAAGAAAACAAGTACTTTTCGTTTACACCTATATCTATCATAACCAGGACTAAATGGTGCTGTGCAGTCTATTGGGAAATCCGCAATTCCTCGGACACACCCGAGCCGGTCAACAACATGGGAGAACCTTCTGACTCGCCAACCAGGTTACCACGTCTCTCAACATCGTCAGCGGGTACCTTAGGAGGTAGTGGCTTCTTCACCAAGACGACTCCAATCGCACTTCCCAGAATCAACGTGCAACCTGCGCCGCTCATCAGGCCCATGCGATGACCAAACACCCACCGGTCGAAACTCGCTGCAAAGAGCATGTGCGTGTAGACCATGGCATTGGCTCGGTTCGACTTGTCCGCGCCAAGACCCGAAGTCAGCAGATATTGCATAACGAAACCTAAGATGCCCAGGGGGAGCAGCAGGAGCCACTGCTTCGCGGTAGACGGAGTGGCCCAACGCAGGCCCGGTTGACCGACGTCAAGTATGGGGGCGAAAATCAGAAAGAGTGACGAAATAACGGTAGAGATGATACCGAAGTAGTTAACGGATATCAAGGGATGAGCTCGCATTCCAATCGTTCGGAGAGTCGTAAAGGCACCGGCTGCTCCCATTACACCCACGAGGGCAATGCAAACGGCTACCAAACGTTCCTCGGGAGTCGCCTCATGGTCCGCACCTGGAATCCCGGACTCGGGTGGCTCGGTCGTTGAACGATCTCCTTGCTCACCAGAATGGGAGAACAGCGAAACAGGCTGGGCGATCAACACTACACCAAAGAGGGCCACCAACGTCGCGAGCTGTTCGATTCGAGTGAAGGGCTCACGAAGTGCAAACCAGCATAAGAAACCAGCGACCCCAGGCGCAAGAAAGGTAATGACGGTAGCATCGGCGAGTGGCAGATACATCATCGAATACCACATGCCGTAGATACCCCAGTATCCAGACAACCCACGCAGCCACAATAACCACCGAATCTCCTTCTTGCCAAAGGGGAAGTCAGGCGTCTTAGTCCACCGCATATATACCGAGCAGCAGCACGCTGTCATGAACTGTCTCATGAGGAGGACCTGAACGGGATGCATGCCGTTACCTTCGAGTTCGACCAGGCGGGCACTGAGATTCATCAAGGCTCCGAAGAACTGAGATAGAGCAACGAGGGCTGCGGGTTTGTTTCTTGCCCAGAATAATTGCCATTTTGTGGGAGGCCCCTCAACTTGCAAGTCCCTGTTGTGGTTTGGAGGTTGTCCCATCGGAACCGGTGATGGACAAGGAGAGGGACTTAATGATAACTGGCGGAATTCGTCGAAATTTGAGTCGTCGAACTTGTATGCTACCAAGTTGGGTGATGGTAATAGATGACGCTGTGACTCTTCCACATTCCCAGGCGCCAATTTGGCTCCGGGAGTCTGGGGAATCTCTTCATACGGTGGTGGAGTTCTAGAATCTCGATCCATAGCGTCCGAGAGAAGAACGAGAAGCTGTCGCCCTCGTCGTGATGGTGTTCTAATACGGCAACGACGGGATGTTGTACAGTGAAGAGAAAGTCGACCATCAGACTTTGACCAATAGTCGCAGTTAAGTCAACGGAAACTTTCCAATAGAAATATCTTCACCAGTTTAGATCGATGACTGAAAAGCGTCACCATCCATTACCAACCACCGCCATCCGGGCCCCGCAGCGGAAGTCTGACCAGCCAGTGGATAACCGATCATGGCTCCTCCTTTCTCCTCGCAGCGACTGACCCAACGAAACAAATGTGCAAAAATGAGCCCTAGTTCGCAGTGGGGTGGTGCCCAGTAACTACTCGAAATCCCGCTTGACAAGGTCGAAAGTGCAACACATGAACCAGCCATCCCAGCTGCAGTTCTCTAGGCCTCGCCGCTGTCGGCCGGGCCATCGCGGATCAGCTGACCATTCAGAGCAGGTGAGAAGGTAACGAGGGCAGACGACCACAGCGAGGGTGGAGGTGGCGAGGGCCTCATTTGGATGTGTTGGCTTGGATGTGACCAGAACATGCGCTTGCATCATCGTCTTGGCTCTGCAACTAAAGGACGCCATCCTCGAACTTCGCCGAGCGGAGGCGGTGTCCGAAGAGTTGAGTGGGCCCGGGGATACAATATCCGTGCTATTTCCCCAGCTTCCACGAGGTAGTCCAGTAAGTAGTCCAAGTTCCTATGGGGTGAGAGAATTGAACGCTGGACTAATAGGAAGTTTCCGTCCTCTTATCAAACAGCAACCTAGAAATTCCTTCAGGGATGACGGAATCAGTTTTACGTTTATAGAAAGTCTGTGTTTACTAGGCCGTCTTATCTCTATCTTACACAAGCTGCCCTTTGGATAGATCAAAGACAGTAGCCAAAACACAATATCCATAAGCCTGGATTGAAGCTCACTCAATCAGACTACTTGGTCCCATAGAACCGAAAATTGGCAATAGTGTTGAGCTGTATATCGCTCACCAAGCGGTTGTTGATGGCAGTATCAGGCAAGTCCGAAACCGCACAAGGGAAGCTACCTTGATCACAGAGCAAACGTCTGGAATTTCGTGGGGATCATTGTAAACTTAGCGGGCTTCGCAGAATCCTAAATAATATCTCAAGTAGTCGATGATTGCGTGATAGATCATGACTATGTGCCATGTTGATGCAGTGTCCTCATCCGAAACTCCGTGGCGCTTTGTTACCCAGAGCCGTAACAATGCCAAATCTCCCATTGCCGTAAACGCCAGTGCCGTGTCTGATCTATAAAGCGCCAGAAGAACAAAACACAAAAGATGCTGAAAACTACGCGATCTCCCCCGCCAATTTCTCCTCAGTGCTTCTTCCCCAACGCATCAGCCTCTGCCTCAGCATCATCATCCGCCTCTCCCAACTCCTCTTCTGCTCTTGCGGCCGATGACGGCACACCCACTCCCCTCGTATCCACCTTCTCCTTCCGTTTCTCTTCATCCGCAGCATCCTTCATGATCTCGTCCTCGCCGTCGCGCAGAATCTCACGCGCTTTTTTAATCTCCTTTTGCTTCTCAAACACCTCTTGCACCTTGCCGAGAAACGCGGGATTCGTACGGAACGCGAACTCAAAATCTTCGTATTTGATTTTCTGACGGCCGGAGTAGTTGGCCGCACGGGTTGCCTCGAAGGCGATTGATTGCATAAAGTCTGTAAGAATCTCGTCGAGGACTCGGACTGTTTCGGGGAGGGGATTTTGAACGTCGCCGTGTGCGAAGAGCAACTGTGCTACTGTAATAGAGAAGAATGTGTTAGATAAGATGGATGGCCTACAAAGAGAGCGTCGAACGTACGCTCCGCATGGCTGAAGTTCATCTTGCCGACATTCTTGCCGGCACGCGCTCGAGGCTCCATGGTTAATCTGTTTCTTGCGCCCGAAATGTTTCTCACAACATACACAAGCAAAAAAAAAAGAACAAAGGTTGGGAATTGAATATCGAGATTAGAGGTCAACCTGCGCAGCCTCGCCGTAGAGATGTAGTTGAATGTTGAAGAGATGCGCTCTGCCAGCCTTGTGGCAGTTGAGGCTCGGCCGGGGCCGGTGGGGTCGGAATTTGTGGGGTTTAACAATACGTTACCCCTGGACAGGTTCACGGCTCGGCGAATCTTTACCCCTAAGCACACCTGGCGCATGTGAGACGGCTGAAGCACCTTGATTCCAGCACAACGATTTGATCTGTCCGCCACGTCTACTATATTAATTCCTTTGCTTGTTGCCATACGGGGCCAGATTCTGGAGTCGTCACAATGGTATGCGCGATGCTCCGTCGCTCAAAGTAACCAGCTGCTGCTAATAGCGCCATAGTCGGCCCTCTTCAACTTCCAGTCTCTCCTCCTCGTCCTCCTATTGCTTATCTGCACGAGCGCATACGTGCACCACTTTGCGCCAAGTATCATGGACAGAAATAAGAACGGGTATGGAATGCGACGCCTCCCATCAAGCGGCGCGGTGATCTGACAGGAGCTAGGTTCATGGGCATATTCTGGAAGTGCGCAAGAATAGGAGAACGGCTGAGTCCATACATAAGCATATGCTGTGTCCTCATGGCTGTACGTCCAGATGCTCACTCGAGCTATATATCGAGCTCCTAACTGGCCATGTTCACATAGGTCTCCATCCTCCTGAACTAGATTTTGTTCACTACGACACGTTTTTGTTTTGAAGGTATCACGACAGGCTAGGAGTTGGGCTGGGCGAGGGATGAAAGAACCATGTGCAGTTTTTCGGCGCTGTTTGCCATGTGTACAAATCCCTCGAATTCACGATCACGATATTACCAGGAACAAGACATGCCGTGAGGGGCTTTCAAGGCTGCTCCCGTAAGCGATCGCGCGACTGCCTAGAATCACCATTGGAGGAATTTGCGTTGCGCCCAGAAGCCAGCCATTCCGCCATGCAAGCAACCGGCCTGCTGCCCCAACAGAAACTTTCATTTGGTTGAATGGGTGTGATATAGCCAGCTCGCTTGATAAGGCCAATGGGCCTGACTTCAAGTCATTCCGGAGGGCACCTTGCTCGTGGAACTTAACGACAATATCAAAGAAATCAATAAAGTATCGGTAGCTTTGATGTCACACAGACTGTGGAGCATGTTGATTATCGTCATCGATAAATCGACTCAGATGATATAGATGCCAACGGAAGAACAGACATGGCTGTTGTGGGTGAAGGACAGAGTATAAACCCATGATGTCCAGGCGCAACACTGTATCGCAATAGCACACAGGAGACCACCATATCTGACCAAGTGGCACACTGACCCGTGGTTTAAGCCAAGTATGAAAAATGGCACTTTCTGATGTCTCTGCTCTTGATGGGGCGCCGCAAGGCGTCAGAGCATGATACGATCTAAGTCCTGGTCCACGCCTCATACTCCTACTCAAGGGGTAGGAACGCAACACAGTTGTCACCAAAACCAAAACCGAAAGTGAAAGTCTATACAGGCCATGTATTAGAGTAGAGGTAGAATTAGGGAAGCCACATATGTGCTTTATCTGCACATCAACGAACTTGACGTGCAAGAACGTGACGAAACTGCAGACTGCAGGGCGAGACGCCGTGGGCTTGTGTTTGGCTGACAACCGTTGGCTGGAAGACGCGGTCCACATTGCTACGGACTGTTTGTGTGAGAAGCAAATGCGTAATTGGTGTAGCAGGGCATTGAAAAAGAAAAGAAGGGTCGCAGAGGAGAAATCCGGGGTCATTCACATGGGAGACGAACCGTCTACTACGTACCTAGTAAGATCCGATTGATAGTTGCGGAGATGGTGGCCCCGTTTTGTTGGGAGGGCATCGGCCGCATTGCACCTTTGTCAGTTCCCACCCCATACATTAGATGATATGAGATGACAAAGGAATGGTGATCATTGTCGCAACGGGCAGAGGCTGAGATGAGAAGAAACAGTCAAATCCAATCACACAGCCACAGTCATCAGTGGTGCAATACAATCGCACACCTGCTGCAGTCTTTTCGGCACAGTCTGACGCCGTCATATACGAGTGTGCAACAGAGACGCACTGGCAATCCAACCATCTACCCTCTCGCGCACATTCAATTGCTCACCGGGCGCGGTTGTCCACATCCCGCGGGGCAAATGGTGTGCTGACCGAATTCCATGCGCCGCAGTTAAAGATAATAAACCCGCGCCAGGCCGAACATGCGGGCTTCCGCCCCTTGGCCTTGGCGGTCATCGCGCCGTGGATCCCCCCGGCCCCGAGCTTCTCGCCCCGAGCTCGGCCTGATGTTTGAGGTGCCCCCCTCCTCGCCCGTTCTGACTCGCTACTACACTACGAATGAGCCATTGATGCGTAAAATGAATGCAGTATGGATGGGAGGGTCAACAAGGAAGACTTTCTTTAACGCGAAACTCCAGAGTTGAAGCTAAGCGCCTCCTGGTATGGGCCTGAGTGATCAAGAAAGGGGCCATCAACGGAGATTAGCAGAGTTGACGGGAAGGATGCTTGGTGTGGTTGGCGCATGTGGTAGTACGACAGCCGAACTAGACGGATGGATGCAAGCGGTGCGTGCATGCAAGGCGAGTCTAGGCGATTCGAGACGGTGATAAGACATTGCTGCTGGAGGGAGGGAGATTCTTCGTCCTGGCGCTGGCGCCGCGGTCCAGTATCGGAACTGTATCTCTCACCCAGGAATCGTCTTTGGGACCAGGCTTGCACGACCAGTTGTGAGTGGCAACCCGTCCCTGATTCAGCTCCGTCGTCTTGGCCCCTCGCCCTGCGTTTCGCTCTCGCTCTGACCTTGAGCCAGCATCATGGCCCAGAGAGCAAACGCGCTGGCGGGATAAGCAGCATGCGCTGGTTTAGGGTTAGAAAAGGGCTTCGTGTTGGAGCCTTGCATGGCGCTATCGACTATTCCGCCCGGACCGGATCCAGAGTTGGACGGTTAAGTTTTTTTTTTTGGGTTTCATTAGAGACAGGGACAGCGATGAACAACCTTTTGTTAGTTTCTGATCACCTTCTTACCGCGTGACCATGTTCTCATTAAGTGCTTACAGAAGTGTCTTAACTTGTTGCAGTTGCATGGGTTGAAGGGCGAAGTGGCTTGTATCTGGGTCCGAGAACTAGTGAGAACAAACTTAATGAAGAGATTCCTCGGATTTCAGCTTTAGTTGGGAGCGCAGCTTCGAGATGTTTGGTTCCTGATCCTGACCAAAGAAAAAAAGGGTCCCGCTGCATGGATAAGGCGGCTGACGATATTGTTATTATTGGATGCATTGAATGTAGCTGCTTGTCGTCATGAGGGGCTTTACAACAAGACTCGGGGTGCCCGACTCGAACTTCGGGTTTAGATTCCAGGTTGATCATCCCCGGCATGATGAAACTTGCCAGAAGTCGTCTCTTCGAGGGGCATCGGTGGTGGCCAGCCACGCACCCCGGAATCAATCCAATTCTCGCTGCTTGTCGAACACAGCTTTCTTTGTGCTGCCGCAAAACTGGCATTCTAACACCCGATAGTCAATCGGACAACGCCGTCCTTTATTGGTCGTTGTCAGAGACGACACAAGGAAATGGCTTGGGCTGTGGACGCGGAGGGAGGCGACGAACTCAGCCACGAGTTGTCGCACGCGGTGTAGATGCGGCTGCGGCTACTGCGGTCAGGGCATCCATCATTCATCACATCCACTTTCATGGCCTCGCATCATCTCGGGCAGGGCAGCATTGCAGTAGAGTTTAGGCTACGGCTCAGACACAGGTGCAGTGATGCGTTGGCCACTTCGTGTCCCGGTGCATGGTGATGTGGGTTCCACGCGGATAGTGTTTTGTCTTGCTGTGAATGGATCTCTTTGTTTCTGGCCGTCCTTGACTCATAAAATAGGACCGCGATCAGAGGTGGGCAATCAGCCCCAAGTGTGGGTGACAACAACGACAAAGCCAGAAACTTTAGATATCAAGTTCCAATTAGCCTGGCACCGGACAACTGGCATGCTGGTAAAAAAAAACACCCGTGAAGTTAGACCGACTGTAATCTCGACCTTGGACGGAGAGGAACCGATGGTGGCTTTGCTGGCCTGGTGTTGAACTTATGCATCCTCCCTGCCCTGGCAGGGAAGACAAGGAGACTTGACGAGGGCCACCCCTAGGACCCAGCACCAAAACACACCACAACGACACCACCACCGTCCGACGCCGCTGCACCGGTGCACGCGTGCTGGTTGTTCTTTTGTGGCCAAAACGTAGGTGAACCCTGACTTGTTCGCCCTGAATATCGCTCCCCATCCGGGACGCTATTTCCACGTCCGGCAACATCACTGAAGCGATACCTCCACCAATCCAACACAACAATGTCGCTCGGCCCTCCACTGTGGCATGGGACATGCCGGCCTTCACCTTTCCTTGGTACTGTACTCCGTACTCCGTACAGTACCAGATTAGATAGAGTCGAAACCAGGTCCCAGTACCACCAGGCTGGGATGCGCTATGCTACCTGTGGCGCCGTCCAATTGGCGAGGCCGAACCGATCAATTGCCTGTCGCCTTGTTGAGTGGACGACAGTGCATCTGTTTCGAAGTCTTGAGGAGGCTCAGGAGGCTCTGACAAGTACGACCCCATATCCACTTTTGAACGCCTCGGTAAAGTTGTATCGCCTAGCGATAAGAAAAATGGCACGACGGCTTGTGTCAACCTGGATAACTGCTCCCCATCTGCCCGCCATCGTGACCACGCACGTCCTGTGCTTCCCCTGCTCTCATCGGAAGCTCGATTTTTTCTCGCCGTGGCGAAGGGCAACTGCTCCCTGGGGAAGGAGGATCGCTGAAGATATGTTTAAAGGCAGAGGCGGCGGCGACGATGGGGATGGGAGCAGATATAGTGGCGGAGGACTCTTGCTGCATAAAAAGACTCAAAGTTGAAGCCTAAGATACCGGATCATCGTAGCTGAAGGTAGAGCCAAACACATAAGCACCGCCCACGGGTTTCACTCGAACAAGGCTACAAAAGTCAAGAGTCCGACTCTCAGTCAGCATCCCTCGAAGGCTTTCGTCGCTCTGTGAGTGACCTCACTCGAGAGTTGCAGGACAATTCGTAGCGGCCGAAGCTGGGGCGGCTCATTAGTCGCAAGAACTCCGCTGTAATCTGCACGCTTCTGGTCCGCTTCTAGATCAGCGGCGGCGGCGGATGGATCTTTCTGTGGTCCCCAGAGGTGTGCTCTAGTCTACTACGTAGTATGAGTGCGGTGCTGGCGGTCCCTTAGAAACCCTTCTCAAGTTGCTGGAGGGCGTGATAAGCGTGGCACCTAAAGTGTGATTCAATGGGGAGTGGTCCCGCGCGACTGTGATCCCCCTGGAAAAGGCGGGCTAGGTTATCCCTGGATCCCTTTGGTAACTGAAAGGACTCTGTCGTATATTTGTTGTTGAATTTCCTTCCATTCATAACTTGAGATCCAGTTTTGCTTGAGTCGTTCGCTTCGTTCTCATCATGGAAGTGATGGAAGGTACGCGGGGTTCCTCTGTCGGCCTCGGAATCCTCAGGCATGCAAGGGCAGGAGCCATTTTTTGTGCCATCGTATCGCTGCTAACCTTCCCATCCATCCATCCCATCTCCATCTCATCCCGCGGATCCCATGAATGACATCCATGGCAAGCCCACTCACTACAGCTCCGTACGCGCTGTACCTCTACCTTAACCTGTGGGGTCACACATCGCTATCGCCATTGCCATTGCCATTGCCATCTCGCCATTGTAATGGCAATGCTGACACTGTCTTCCATTCGAGGCGTCAAAGCACATCCTGCTCATATGTTGAGGCGAAGAAGAATTCATCGGGGGAAACATGGTGAGCTCTGTTCCCGTGACCCCCTTGGACTGAGTCAAGTAGCGTCTGACCTTTGATTCCCTCTCATCTAACAGAGACGGGAGGCCGAGACGATAGCAGCGAGATGGCTCAGATCCAAATATCGGAGGGTCACGCTGTCGCTGCAGTGTTAGATTGCGCTACAACCAACCCTCGTCGGCACGCCCACCTCAAGGCTTGCGCACTTGGTCCCGGTGGCGGCGGTTCTGGTGGTGGTGGCTACCGACTTTTTCTCACTCCACGCTCCAGCTGATGATGTCCCGTCGGGTGCCCTGAGCTGGCTGGACTGGGCTGCCCTGCCCTGCCCTGCTAGACCCTCGGCGGCTCACGTCACAGGTACGAGCACACTACCTCATAGCCACTAGACAGGTGCCCTGACTTTCGCTTGGATTCCAGGAAGCGGTTGGCGGAGACTTCCACTGTTTTTTAGTAGTTGCATTCAGTGCAACGCCCTCTAACTTACGCCTACCTTATGGCCACCAATCCCATTCCTAGGTACTCGGCAGTGAGCGCACATCGGTACTGTACCGCCCCAGCGCCCGCCCACACACACTCGCTGAACAGAAACAGCGCAAAACGCACCATCCCAAGCCGCTAACGACACATTGCCACGGCCACACGCCCCTCCAAAAACAGGCAAGGGTCCGCCAGTCCACACCAAACAAACATTGGTGCGAACCCTGGAAGTTTGATGGATGGGACGGATGGCGGTAGGGTCAGTTACCTTAATGGTACCTGAACATTGGCCGAAGTCACCTCGCCTTTTCGGGTACCCATCAGGTTATGACCCACTGCTTCACCTTACCCAGCTGTCATGCCATGCGTACGGGCTGGCTATGCCGGGCTCGGCCTCCCTATTTTTTTGTTGCTCATTCGGTGGAAAGACCTTACTCGACTCGAATCATGGATGTTTCTGTACATGAGCCTGTGAGTCGTGTCTCGAGCTTGAGAGTGGAGGGACTCAGTCTAACTTTCTTCCCCGTCTAAGTGGTACCCTACTCCATCCATATCAAATATCCCCGTCTTCCACTATCCTCCCCCCTTTCCTCTCTCTTTCCCTTTCTTTCCTTTACTCTTTCCTATTTTGTCTTCCTCTTCTGGAATTCATTCAACTACTCCCTACTTGCTTGTTCTTGCTGCTTGCTCCAAGAATACCTTCGCTCTTTCTGGAGAGTTTGTTTCGTCGGCTTATAGACCATTGTCAACCTGCGCTTGCTCTTACAACCCACCTTCACTCACCCGAAAGCGCCCACCCGGTTCCGAGATAGAATAGACAAAACAAGACGACACCACGACCGAAACGAACTGCGAGGCAACACACCAAAGCAACTTTCTGAAGGAAGAAGAGAATAGAACCAACCTCGTTGTACAACCGCAGGCAACCTCCTGCAGGCAAACAATCACACTGTCCACCCTGGGCGTATTGACGACAGCCAACACGCTTCTCGACACCCCGACTCCCACCATAGTTACGACGGGCAATTCGATAGTACAGGCAATCTTGTAACGACTCCTGGACCTCTAGTTTGTGTTGACGTACCTGTTCGGGCGCTTGCACCCTCGCGTCGGATCCTTGTAAGTCTGTCTCCCAATCTCGACAACTTCTATTCCACAAGCCGCCAGACGGCCAGCCCGCCTACTGCTTCGTACTTGGTGCGCAACACCTGGCTGCCTCAACAGCCCTTAGCCGAGTGCGTCTGCAGCTGGCCGTATGCTCGTGACTGCTCGAGCTGCACCCCAGAAGCTCTCAAAGATTGCATTCGGTCATGCTAGAACACTTCCCTTTACTAACTGGTTAATAGTAGTTTCCCAATTCACACAAAGAGAGCCTTTTTAGAAGAGCTCCTCAACCCTTATTTGATTTTACTCCCTCTTCCCTATCTATAGTACAGACCGAACCTCGCGAATCATTCTTGTTGGACATCAACCAAAAATTCAATACAAACTGGAAAAGGATTGACTCTTCTTACACACTATGACGGCGGATCAAGGGTTTGGAGGCCCGGTCGAGCGGTCGAGGCGGAATCTATCAACCTCGGCCCCCGGGCCTAACGGCGAAGGCGAAGCCAGGCCTGAGAAGGAGACGACGAGAAAACCATCAAAGGACGATAAGGACGAGGCCGCACAGTCATCACAAGTCTCCCCGCGCCGGTGCGATGACCCTTCACAAACTGCAACCCCAGTGGCAGCACCGCTCTCGCGAAACCCTTCCGAAACTTCGACGACATCAAGTCTCACGCCCGAAGGCCGACGATCCACTGCTCCCTATCAGCCCCTTGACCCTCCTGTTACCAGGTTGAGTCTGAGCGAGCTTGAGGTTTCTAAGATTATCAATAACCCTAAATTGAGACACGACATCAATTTCGATCCTGAATTACATTTTCGGCCCAATGTGGAAGGCGACAAGGGCCGAAGGAAACATGATCGGGCGAGCGTTTTCTGGACAAACCTAAAGGAGCAGTTGGTTGAGTTTATTGTGGATCGACCAAGTTTCTACGAGAAGCACGGCACGGGAGACGACTGGTGCTTGCCTAAGCTTCTTAAGTCCGTGAAGGAAATCATTCAAACTTTGGTACCACAACGCGACCGACAATTCTTAGATGAGGGACTCAACATCGATCTCTTGATGCAGCAGTTCCACCGGGGCATCGCTGATCTTGAGAAGCTCGCCTTGTGGCTTTCTCGTGTCCTTAAGTCACACTGCGCGCCCATGCGGGACGAATGGGTTGACTCTATGTACAAGCAACTCAGTAACGGTAACAGCAACAACGATGTTGATGAACTCGTCAATGGTATGCGAAGTTTACTCAGTGTACTGGAGGCGATGAAGTTGGATGTTGCGAACCACCAGATCCGCTGCCTTCGACCAGCCCTAATTGAGGAAACAACGGCTTTTGAACAGAAATTCCTGATGAAGAAGCTACGAAACCGCAAGATGGATATCAGTGATGCAAAGCCTTGGTATCAAGAGGCTGCCCGGACATATCCCGGAGGTGCTGGAACGATGTCATCGCAGTTTGGGGAGATGGGTGTATTCTTCGAAGGCCTCTCGCGATCAATGCTCCCATCTGCCGGTGAGAAGCCTCTGCCAGGCACTTTCTTCTTTGACGAGGACCGACTCGGGCGGGTTCGATCCGACATTCTGGATGCCATCAACTTGGACGTGTGCATGCGCATGTTTGAGGACCTCGACCGGATTGCACGATTTAACTCGGCACCCGCTTTTGCCAGCCTTGTTTCGGACGACGACTCTCCGATGCCTTCAATGAAGGACAGCCACGAGTTCAACTTTAACACCCCACCTTCACACTCGCGACCTACAAGTCTGGCTCTCAGCTCTGCTGGCTCAGCCGCCTCATCACCGCGATCTTCTCTGATTCTCCCTTCTTATCTCGCCTCGGACGCCAACGAAGCCAAGACCAAGGCTCGAAATCTCCGCGACTCGCTGGTTGCTCTTCTTCAGCAGGCGCCTCATGACCTTCATTACCACGACAGGTGGCGAGCAATGGCTTCCTCGCTGGCCCTCCAGATCTTCCGATTTACCAAGGCACCTATGGAGATGCTTCCATCATTTGAGGAGAAGCTCACCGAGAACGTATGCAATATCTCGTCGCCAATCTACCGAGAGATGGAGGAGGCGTACCGCACCCGGCTTTTGGCGGAGTTGGCCACGCGAGTCCGTTACTTTAAGGCGCTCTCGGGCGTATGCCTTTTCTCGATTGCTACGGGCAACCGCGTGCCAGCCAGCAGCCGCAGCCTGGATGCAGGACGAGACCGAGACCTCGACGCAGCCATCCGCATGGGCCAGCAGGAGGGCGGCATCGAGGACATTGCAACTCGCATTGCTCATGTCGGCGTCGTCCATTGGAGGATCTGGGCTCGGATGGTCTACGTTGACGAAGACGACATGTCCATCGACTAACTGGCGTCATCGAACAATATCGACATGCCGATTTTGTACCAAAGTATACTTCGCATCACCTGTTGTACACCTCTTATCAGCTTTTTAATGTCGACACTTTGTCATCAGTACAATACCCGGTCTGTCTATCTTGCGCATGCATCTTAATCTCGTCTGGCACCCCGAGGTATATCCCCGGCTGGACCGAATCACAACCTCAAACTATTGCATACCGTCACCATTAATTCCTTGTCTCGCCGCCATTGGAGTTTAGAGAAGCGGTGATGGTCTCAAGGCGGGGTGGGATAGACTCAGACATTGAGTTCATGACTTTGCATTGTTTCCCCATCATTTTCCCGTCGGCTGTTGGTTGGATTTTGCATTTGATTGTGGTTTACATCTTTCCTTGTTGCTTTTTCTTATCCCGTCTTCCTTTTGCTTGTTTTCTCAACGGCGTTCGGGATGGATGGCTTGAGGGGGCGGCAGCAGGATGGAACTCCCTGATACATGGCGCCTGGCGGTCTTTTGCATTAGAATTCTGGAGTCACGGTTCTAGCCCGGCGAGGTGGACGAGGGAAAGATTCTGGGAGCACACCATCACCATCACATCACATCACCGAAGCCGCACACACTGTACCGCACATCTTCCTCTCGCTCAAGCACTTGTACGCCTCACTCGCATTTAGATCAGACTCAACCTCATATACTTCACATCCTTCCTGTACATACACGCGGCGCGATAAAGGGCATTAGACTAGACAAAGACACAAGACTTGGAACTATTTTACTTAATTCATTTTACCGCGTTTCTACCCTTTCATTCTCGTCATGGACCGTCTCCGCTCTTCCTCTCTATAAGTCTCGGCCCATTCTGCAACCAGAACAATCTGGGGGCTGTGCGACGATTCTTAGCAGCCTTGGCAGGCTGATGATCCGTCGAAATTCTTTTCCCTGGCGTCCATCTCAATTACCCTTTTCGGCCATGCCTACAGGCTACAGCACGGTGGAGCACTCCGGTACGAGTACCTTGACGCCGCGGAGACACGACCCGCCCCACGTCGTGTCCCGGGCCGGCCGGATCCGGGCTTCGCCTGTTAAGAGTAAACGTGAACCTCCGCCACGTACGCCACCGAAAGGCACGACGTCAGAAGGGCCCATATTCAGTTACAACTGTGATAGACTTTTCTCTTGCATAAATGAATGGAAGGTCGGAATGTTGCCGCCTCTTCGGTCCATGTTCCTGTTCCGGAGAATCGAGTCGCCCCCCAAGTTTTTGGGTGAAGACCCTGGCGATCGCATCAGTCAACGAGTCGAGACGTTTGTTCGATAGTTCTTAAAAGGTCAGTTGAGTCGCATTTGCACTTCACTTCATTTCTCACCATGGACTAGTTGAGACGCTTCGATAGGAATGGTTGCCTTTGTCTCAACAAAGTCGTAGCAACCCTAGGCAACTCGTAAGCGCGTTTCTCATGCTTGGTGATTGCGGGAAAAGCATTGGGTGTCGTCGAGAGGCTGTCGAATCTTATGCTGCCTCCCCGATGACTCCTCCATGAATGGCACTGAACGAGAAACAACAGAAGGTTTGATGCATGAGAAATTGGACTCGAAATAAAAAATCAAGGGGAGTCAATATTGGGCCCGGAGCTATGGTCGAGAGGCGCTTGTGGCTGCCATGTGGTGGAAAGTATGCTAGCTACTTGGAGTTATGCTCGCAAGTCGGAGGTGGACCTAAGGGCAACTGTTGAGACCTAGCGACTACAATAAAGAAACACAAGCATCATGGCACGCCACGAAACCTCGTGCCTTCCGCGCTCAGGTCAATCAACTCTTCGTTCAAGGAGGCCTCCGTCTGGACCCTTTCAAGATTTACTTTCAGCTCGCAAAACCTCCAACCTCGTCCATCCACTGGTATTATCTCATACCATGCATCTCCCCTCATGATAATCACATGAAACCACGCGTTATTTGCGTAATAAAGGCGAACCTGAACTCAACATGACATGTAGTTGCTGCAGCCCTTCACCCCAGATTTTGGCCATGCGGCATCCGTATGATAGATACATGCATAGTTAATTGCCCGACGACACTGTCCTCCACCTGCACCGCCGTTAATTCTGTGGGTTCCGATTCAAAGCGGCCTCCCATCAGGGTCAATTCCCCTGAAACTCCACACTGAACATGCTATGAGGTTAGTCGTGCTGCTCAACATTACGATGATGCCGGAGTCTATGGGCAAAGCTATGATAATGATAGGTGGAAGCAGGGTGTCGCACCGAAGCCACACGCGAAGCACAAGAAAGTCCCAACAGAGTGATTTTCCATCTTGACAGAGGTGCTTGACTACCAAGCACGACGGACGACTCTGCCCATGTTTGAAAATTCAAAAAGGTCGATAGTACAGCATGTCAACATCTCCCCACCTGATTGTCATGCCCAACCCAAACGCAACACCAATCCTCTTTCTTCCATCATGCCAGAATCGACTCTTCCCACCGAGCTTTTTTGGTCATTGATTCGTCCACCATGTGAAAACTCCAAATATTGTCTGTATGTACCCCCCAAACTGCAAAACTAACCTCCAGCCACGCGCCAAATCTCAAAGTCAACAAGATCGAACTCCTTGTCCATGGAAATAATGTTACAATAATCAAAAGGAAAGAAATGGGAACGGCGGCGACAACGACAAGACAAGACATTGTTATACAACGAGAGCACTCGTCTGGCTCGTAAACGCCTCCAGGAGCTGAAGACGACAAGCTGGTTGTTGGCGACTCATCGCGGGCTCAGGGGGCTTTTGCCGGGGCCTTGGGTGCGCTTCAACTTCGCGAGCTCCTCTTCGAGCTGACGGGTTCTCGCGCGCTCCTCCTGCATCAGTTGTTAGCAGACCATCATATGATGCCGTGATATGTATGAAACCTACTCGAATATTCTCCTGGAACTTCTTCCTCTCATCTCTCATCGTGGCTCTGAATTGCTCGCTGAGCATGGATGCCCCTCGGCCAGTTCCACCATTAGGCGGTACTGCCTTCAGACGCTCGGCATCCAGTTCCTCCTGTAACTTGGTGATATGTTCGCGCGCCTTCTCCATCTCAGTCTCGAGTCGCCCACGCAACGTTGTTACCTCGCCTTCCAGGCTTATCTTGGTTGATTGAACCTCTTCGAGCTGGTTCTCGAGCTCGATCTTCTCGCGTTCGGCACCAAGCGTCTCCTTTGTGACCTCTTCCAGCTCTTGCACAGTTCCAGACAGCTCGTTCTTGAGTCTTGTCAGTTGGTTCTGAAGCTTCACGACCTCGGCGCTAGTCTTGATAGCAGCGACTTCGGCGGCTCTCTCTGCACGGGATCCATAAGCGCCGTCCAGCTCCGCCTGGGCAATCGTGAGCTCTGTCTTCATCTCTACGAGGTTCATGTTAAGAAGCTCGAGTTCGTCCTCCTTGACCTTGAGCGACTTCTTCTTGGCGGCGATCTCCTCCTTCTGCTCATTCACTTGTTGCTGCAAAGACCTAGCGGATTCCTCGGCCATGCTCTTCGATCTAGAGACCTCGTATAGCTGCGCATTGAGAGCATCGATCACGGAATCGACACCAGTCAGTTGGTTGCGGGTGTCGTTGCTGGAAGACTCGGCAACGACGAGGTTTGCTTCGAGTTGTTTGATATCGGCCTCAAGAGCAGCAATCTTGTTGTTTCGCTCTTCGATCTGAGCCTGAGCAGTCCCTGCAGTTCCAGCGGCTCCGGCCAAGTCAGCCTGGAGAAGCTCCATGTCAGATTCAAGATGAGCGACCCTAGCATTCCGCTCCTCAAGACGAGCCTCGGCAGCACTGGTTTTCTCCAGTTCAGCTTCGAGGGCAGCAATCGTGGCATTATGCTCTTCGACCTGGTCCCGGAGAGCGTTGACCTGTTGGAGTTCAGTCTGAAGTGTGGCGATCTTGTAGTCGCGCTCTTCAATCTGCGTCTGGGCAGTTTCAAGGTATTCCAGTTCTGATTCGAGCGCGGCAATCTTGCTCTCGCGATCTTCGATCTGAGCTTGAGCAGCACCCGCGGCGGTGGTCGCACTGGCAAGATCGGACTCAAGCTGCTTCAAATCAGCCTGCAAGGCGGCAATCTTCTCGTCACGCTCCTCGACCTGAGCATGCGCTGCTCCAGCTGCACGAGCAGCGCATGCTCAGGTCG
>JABCKW010000286.1:0-190353 GCA_014824385.1 Fusarium cyanostomum | reverse complement strand
CTAACTAGTAGTTAGTTAGTAATTACTTAATTAACTAGTAGTTAATCTGGCCACCCTGCGCGTCCGAGAACGATAGGTCAGAAACGATATATAACCAGGATCATTCACGTTGTTCCCCACGGCCAGCCCCTCCCTTCGCCCCAACTTATTGTATCATTCCTCCAATCGCCCGTCTGCGAACCCTGACAGCGTTGTTGTCTCCTGTCTCTTTACGCAGACAGGGCCACAAACCAAAGCAAATAGTGACAACTAATAATGTGAATAATGGGGCACAGTTATATACCTAGCCCATAACGTTATCACCCGGGACGACGCGAGTGTATGGTGGCTTCAAAAGGATATTTTCTGTCAATGCCGTAATAACCGCAGTAAGCCTGACTAGAATAACTAGTAAGCTCACTTGTGCTACAAGAATTCATTTGTTGCAGTGTTTTTTCTCCAAGGACATGTCACTGGGGCAAGTCAAGGATCCGCCAATAGAAAGTTGTTGTCTTGTTGAAAACTTACAAGTTGTTCAACCAAGGTCTCAACTAGATCCGGGAGATGCGGTGAAGTGGTAGGACATGTCAATATAAGCAAACTTGAAAGTATTTAGATACAAGAGTGTTATAGAGCTCCCTAGTTTAATAATCCGAAACCTACCACAGATAACGTGGCTATTCAGTCACAGGTGATCGGAAGAGGCATTTTCCATAGCGAGGCCCCACCAAATCTTCAACTCGCGGCTGAGTTAATAAGTCAATTATGAAGAAGAGCGCGTGCGAAGTTGACTTGATCAGGCGGGCGGCACATTGTGGGAGACGGCCAATATGACGGAAACAGCTAGTTATCTCCCCGCAAAGAGCATAGGCACAGATTGGTTCACCAAGAGCCTAGACACCAATAGCATTCCATACGAGCGAGTCTCGACTCCCAAGAAGCAGACAGAAGTTGGCCCGAGCTCAATATCCCCCTGTCAATGCGGCCGGTATTAGAAAGCATTATCTTTTAGCTTTCGGTCAAGTTGCAATAATCCATCCCTGATGAGACCTGCTGACGCTTTCCTCGGACAGGATTACTTCACAGTGAGCCGCTGGCCATTCTTTTACTGCTGGTATGGGCACACCATCCGCAAGAATGTCGTTGGATGAATGCTGTGGACACGGGGAACGGAGCGTGGCCGATTGGATGCGCCAACGAGGAACTAGTCCAGGTTCAGGTAACTCTGCTAGCCTTCTCTGTCCAAGACTCCAAGATAACCACCATCGCTTCATGACAAGAGAAGCAAGGGACATGAAGCTTGATGGAAGTCGATAATCCGAGTAAGGGAATGCAATCTGATAGGCGGGTCTAAGCTTCTGTACAGCCTAGTGACGCGACATGGCGAGTCGCCCAATTTCCTGCAATTCTCCCATCATAATCACCAGCAGCCCAGCTCCGGCGCATAGATGGACTGGCAATGTGCAGACATCGGAGTTATTTCCCGTCAATGGCTTAATCCTCGTGAATGGCCTGATCGTGCTCAATCATGGCGTCAAGAATGGCATTGCCTTCCTCGATAGCGTCCGGGTCCACTGAAGCGCCTGTCAGCAATGCAGGAAACACGCCTACACTCGAGGGTTTGCTGACTTCCGAGCCCATAGCTGGCTTGGAAGTTTGGGCGAGAACCCCACCCTTCCTTGACAACGCTGTACCTGGTCGGCGGCTTGGTGTTGGAGCTGCTAGCGCTCTGCTTGTTTGACGATTGGCTGGACTTCTGTGAAGGCATCGTGGCTAGCTGGGATGTGAATATTAGCGTAGTCGGCTTGGTGTGTTTCCAAGTAGTTGAACATGCCTGACGAAAGCGCGAGATGAGGAAATGATTTCAAAGCGTGAGCTGCCCGACACTCGGTTGCGATCTTCAAGATGGTGTTTTGGTCACGAAGCCCGTCTGGAGAGGCTTTTGAAAGCCACAGCAACCCTAAAGCCACAGGTGGCGCAGCTCGGTGCGGAAAAGCCCCATCCCGCGCCATGCAATTGGTTCAAATTTACAACACCGCCCCATAATCAATTGGCCAGAACAGCTGGCAATACAGTCCTACCCTATTGCAACTGAGCATTTCTGCTCAGGCTGTGTAAAACGACGATCAATCTAGCAGAGGCTTGGCCGAATTCACCTTATTATTCCTGGAGTGGGTGTGCAAAAACAAGACTCGCAATCTCCCCCACGAAGCAGAGGAATGCAGAACCTGAGACCTCTACGAGTCCAGCTGCGGCGGGAACGTCGTATAACTCAGCCTTAGTAGTGGACTTGGTTTAATTGGTGTATTCATAGTAATCACGTGGCCAAACTTGGCATACGGGTACGGTTAAAAGCAGGCACTAGTCGATTATAATTCGGCAGTTCGTCTGGGCTATACTTGGCGGCCGGTAGTTCCGTGGAGCAGGATACGGATAGCCCACTTGAATGGCGAGAGGTAGGGCTACTTGCACATGGGGTTTGTCATGGTCTTTACGATGCAAGCCATGTCCAACGTTGAGTCTGCCAAGTCAAGGGAATGATGAACTTGATCTAATAGTAAAAGGTGTCAACCAAAGAGCTAGAAGCAGCCGTGAAGATTAGTCTGCCAAGTAGCATTGCTGGTGCTTTGAATAGAAAAGCTACGACATCAATTAGACAACTTGGCAACCGGAGTTGACATCCCCAGAGGTTTGCTCCACACCTTGTCAAGCTGTTCGGCTTATTCAACTCCATGTTGCCAAGCAGGTGCCCTGTGCGCTTTGCAATCACGACATTCAGAGTCCGTTTCCAGATGTCTCAAGTTCAGCGGTGAATCAACCAACGCACTCGGAAGTAATGCTGTAGGCCGGTTGAAGATCGCCGTCCCGTTCGGCTTTTCGCTGGCACCCGCAAGGCCGACCAACGTGCATTAGGGGTGGAGGAAACACTTGCACACACCGCTTTAAGCTGTGACAACCAATCTATTGCACTGCTGCATTTAAGCTCTTAAGTCTATTAAAATAAAGTTGTAATAGCCTTCAGGCTATTAGCAATGACAGGTCTTGAATCGTGGGGTAGTTGCCCAATAGTTGTGGCTAAGGCTAACTGGGTTTCCAAGAGGCGGCGCTTGAGACTCGGCGACGCGTCAATCAGCCCGTTAACAATTCGCATGCTGTCTCGTGTGTTGCCTTGGAGCCTTTCCAGGTTACTAAAGTAGCTATAACGATGACGCTGGTGATGGCGCTTGTAGCTGCTGTCGTGACGCGATACATACGACCATACTCCGTAGCTTCTATCGTCTATCTGACGCGATGCAGACGACTGAGTAGGAACGTCGGCAAGAAATTCACAACCAGTTTATGAATTGATTCTTATTTCGGGCCAATTAAGTCGATCAAACAGGCCAGGCGCCTCCCAGGAGGAAGAATCCGTCTGACTGTTCAATGACTTTCATTCGGCCTCGGGCGTCCGTAGCAACAGCGGACCGAAAAGCTTATTCAACTTGATCGCCCGCCGGGTCGAGATTTGTTGCCGAGCTCAGCGAGGAAGTCGAGCAGTACTGACTGTACATATGGTTTCGGTTAGCGCACAAGAAAAGTCCGAACAGGGCGGCGTCTCGAGGTCTGGAACACGAGCGTAGCGTGTCTCCAGAATCGGAGTGAGCAAGGATATTTATTACTTGGTGTCGAGCTTGCAAGTCGCCACCCCCGGTGTGATCTACGGCAATGAAACGCGCCTCATGCGAGTTAAGGTTGTTTTACACTTTGCAGTACGTAGCTATTTATTCAACTGAACTGCGCTCAGCCTCCACATGATAAAAAGGACAAGCCTCGATGCTGTGTCATGATCAATACAGGAACGAGGTGAATTCCGCCTTACAAGGTTCTCTACCCCGGGTCTACGGCACGACGGAGGGAGCCCAATACTACGTAGCAAGTCAGTCATATGCGATAATGCAACTCAATGTAAGACTCATAACGGGGTCCGCGGGCACCGTGCAAGTCGTCGTGGTTCGTATCCGGGAATTCGGACTTTAATGCTTACCCGGCAATTCGGGCGCCAAGTCCAGGCCGAACTGGGCGGAAACGTGTTTCATCTCCACTGAAAGACACTGAAAGAGGGGCGCGTCAAAGACTGAGGCCCAGGCTTGGCCCAGGCATCCTGGCTTAGCCTGGTGCTGATTCGCGGTGCCGTAGCGCCAGGAGCGGCTGCATTCCTCTGGACCTTTTGTTGATGGCCGCAAATCTGGGGACACGGCCGTTTCCTTATGATCTTCATTGCGGACGGCTCCATCTTCAGTTCAGGACACCCTCTTCCGGCGATGCCGCTGGGGAGCAGCGAGGCAGAATGGCCAGAGAGAGCCTCATCGTCTTGTGCATGCACACACGACACTGCCATCTCTCGTCGGAGCAATTAACCCGAAGGAGTGAAGTTGAAGATGAGGCTCAGCGCCAAGATTGGTCTGTTGTGATGGGAGGCTACGTAGTTGCTTACGAGTTACGAGCGAAAGCAATCTCCCTGCTATTCGTAGACTGCAGCTATGTAGACCACGTCTTTGTAGACAGACTGTAGACAGTCACTGTTCAGGAACGTCTCGGCCGAGCGCGCGCATCAAGTACCGAGTATTCCTCGTCTGATCACATTATCGAATGATGGTCCGCCATGCCCTATGCCACTGTCTTCTTTATTAAAGCGAATCCCCAATCATCGGTCTTTCGGGGCCACGAGAGCTCCCGTGTCATGGCAGTTGCCGTCCGCATTGCTGTACATACCGCCAAACCATGTGAGCTCGACATCTCGGGAGGGCCGAGCTTTGTCAACAACGCTGCCCGTCCAGTTGCCGGTAGTTCAATCCCTGACCCAAAAGCCCAGTGGCATGCTAACTGCGTCCGAGATAGCCGAGCCAAGTCCTTTCTTGGCACAGCCCCAAATATCAGCACCACTTTATGTGCCGTACTGCCGATTTCCATATAAAATGCCAAGACCCGGTTTTGCCTTGTAGTGAACTGACAGGTTAATAAACTGTGCAATACGCCTTCCAGAACACACCTGATTTTTGCATACTACACGCGAACGCATCGAATTTAATCACTCTCGACACCATTTCAATATTCCTTGACGGCTGGAGTGTGAGAAGATACGAAGTGGCAACCATGAGCTCAACGTCGCCCTCTTCAACCCGTGCAAGCACGCTGGGAACGGATACTCCCAGGCTATCGACATCACCCTCTTCCACAACTACTAAACTCGACGACGACATCATTGCGAGAACCTACTATGCCGCCCCTGCCATAGTACAAGTCGACGCCACCCCCAACCTGAACAATGGTTCCATCAAAGATAGCGCTAGTGATGCCACGAGGGCAGCATTCGACCGAGCATATCGTCTATACGCGCGAACCTCCCACATGGGCGTCCTTGATCCGAATTACAAAGTCTTCACCAGCAAGAAGGGTTACGGATCCTTGCTCTACAAGCTTCAGGCTCGAACGGTTGTCGTGGCGGGCGATCCCATGTGCTCGGAAGACGGTCGACAGTCATTACTGGAAGAGTTCTATCATTATCGCAAGGTCAATGGTCTAAGGCTTGCTTTCGTGGGAGTCAGCGAAGAGTTCGCCAAGTACGCCCAGGAAAATGGCTGGGCGACATTGCATTTCGGCCATGAACGAGTTCTCAATCCCCTCACCAACAAAGTCCTCCGGAAACAGGCGAGCAAGCGTATGGTCAGTCAGAACAAGCAACTGCTTGATCCAAAACGCGGTGGGATATCAGTGCGCATGTACTGTCCCAGCATAGAGGGAGTCAACTCTGGCCTCGAGGCTCAGCTGCAGAACCTCTACGATGAGTGGCGCCACGAGAGAAACCGCACTCGTGGGGGCGGCTTCCAAGCATTTGTCACTGTTTATGAAATCTTCTCACATCGCGACTCGACAATCTTCCTATACACAACCAACAACGAGGGCCAGCCCAACGGATTCGCGACCCTGCGAGCGCTCGGCGCCCAAGCTGGCTTTCATGTCGACCCCTGCATTGCATCACCCACCGCCCCTCGAGGCATCACCGATCTGCTCATCACCATGTCCATGGAACTACTCAAGAATGCCGACATAGGATACCTGAGCCTGGGATTTGAGCCACTTGATGCCCTACAAGAGACCACTGGGCAGACCGAACTTCAGTCATGGCTCTGGAAGCGTGGCTACGACCGCATGATCAAGTCTGTGCCTGTAACAGGCAAAGCAAACTACTTCAAGAAGTTCTATCCCGACGAATCACAGGCATCGAAATTGTATATATGCCTCCCCAGCAAAATGCTTCCAGTCCGGGAATCGGTTGCGCTGCTAAAATTCGCCAACATGAACATGCGGCAGCTGCTCCCCAAGAGGAGTCCAACAAGCTTGAAGGCCAAGAATAACGACGAGCAGACAAAGGGTACAAATAACGAGGAGCGGCCGAAGCAAAGTACATGATATTGGATCAGACCTTTCTTGTGGTTTATGTACTATATACACTAATTCGGGGCGTTGGGGCAAGGGATTTGCAAGCAAGGGAATCATTAGCGCTTAGAGGGCAGCTAGACAGCCGAAACTCGAAACACAACTGCTGCGTGGCACATGTCCAATCTACGCATGGAGTCTTTCAACTGCTCGATAGGCTCGGAAGACAAGGCGCGCTGTACAGTCAGATACCACCTGAGACAATAGAATTTAGTTTTTTTTGTTTACCAAGTTTTATGATCTATACCCATAAGTTGTCTTTACAGAGATCAAGCCACACAGTTCATAATAACGGAGCCATGAAACGCTAGGGGCATTGTGTTTAATACCATGGAACGCAATAACCACTTCCACCTCCACATTGACAGCTACATCACGATGCATCAGTATGACCGATGAACCTGCGTGCAAAGGCTGGAAAACATATGCTGAAATGTTGCCAAGTGCCGATAACTTGTCTTCTCAGCATTCACGAAATGGGGCGCCACGGACCAACATTTGGAACGCGTAGGGTACCAACCAAATCCTGCTTACTGAGAGTGGCTTCTGAGTGGCAGCCATTGCATACAAGGAGGAGCTCAGCTGAGCTGAAGTTACTGAACTTGATTGTGAACAGCTAAACGTCGTGTAACGACCAACCATGCAGCGCCATCTTGCCAGGCCTGGTCAGTTGGTAAATCGCAAGGCGTTTTGCGGTATAAATGCCTCAGGCATCCATCTCTGCCAATGCCTCTTTCACAGCCTGATTGACCACGATTTCCCCTCATCACATCTCTCCCATAGTTCTTGTCGAGTTCTTGTCGAGCTCGACGCTCTGTTCAGCCTAACCCACGAGTACGATGGCCAGCCCAGCGCCCCAGGCGACCCTAGCGTCAACTCCTCGACCACCTCGATCGAGCTTTGAGATTGCCATTTTCTGTGCTCTAACTCTCGAGGCTGACGCTGTTCAAGCCATCTTTGACCTCCACTGGGATGATGCAGGTAAAGCGCCAGGTGACTCTAACGCCTATTCAACCGGCACCATCGTTGATCACAACGTTGTGCTCGTGCACATGCCGGGCATGGGGAAAACCAATGCGGCAACAGTCGCCACCAACTGTCGAGCAAGTTTCCGGGGCGTCAAGCTTGCTCTCTTAGTGGGCATCTGCGGCGTTGTTCCTTTCGGTCCCAATGGCGAGGAGATTATTCTCGGCGACGTTGTCGTTAGTGATGGAGTTGTCCAATATGACTTTGGACGGCGACTACCCGATGGGTTTCTACGCAAAAACAACCTATTGGACTCTTTGGGAAGACCGAACACCGAGATTCGCTCTCTTCTAGCCAAGTTGAAAGGGCTTCACAGCCGTGAGATGCTTCGAAGCAAGTTGGCCGCCAACCTCGACATCCTCCAGGCCAACTGCCAACTAGCAGCCGAATATCCCGGCGCGAGGCATGACAAACTATTCGAGACAAGATGTATCCATGCCCACGACCAGATACAAGCGTGCGATCCACTATGCAGCGAAAGAAACCTCGTGCCACGGAAGCGACTCCAAACAGCGCAGACCAACCCACAACCTGCTATTCATTTCGGGTTGATTGCGTCTGGCGATTCCGTTATAAAGTCTAGTAGCGACCGTGATGCCATCGCAGCGGCAGAACACGTTATAGCCTTTGAAATGGAGGGTGCAGGCATGTGGGATGCCATTCCGTGTGTGGTGATCAAGGGTGCTTGCGACTATGCAGATAGGCACAAGGTCAAGGATTGGCAACGTTATGCTGCTGCTACCGCGGCGGCCTGTGCCAAGGCATTTTTGAGCTTTTGGACTCCCTCTTTACCAACAGGTGTGTCATGACTGAAGGAACTATCCGTTGACCGTGATATCCTAACACAAGACACAGTCCTGAATGATTCTGCAGCCAACGACCGGAAGCGTACCATTCATTATATCCCGTTTCCTAGAAACAAGCGCTTTGTCGAACGCAAGAGAGTCATGGACCGACTTGAACAGCTCCTTTTCAAGGACAACGAGACTGAGCGCGTCGCACTTGTCGGCCTAGGTGGCATGGGTAAGACTCAAGTCGCTCTGCAACTTGCGCATTGGGTGAAGGAGAGCAAGCGGGATTATTCTGTCTTTTGGGTGCCCGCCTTGAGCATGGAGACCTTCGAACAGGCATGCTCCGAGCTCGTCAAGAAGCTAGCCATTCCATGCATGGACGGCAGCGATCCTAAAGAATCAGTTCGAGACTATCTCAGCTCGGAGAGCGCAGCGAATTGGCTTCTTATTCTCGACAACGCCGATGACATGGACATTTTTGACGGTTCGTCGCAGGAGTCGGGTGGAATTGACGACTTTCTTCCGCAAAGCGACAACGGACGAATCTTGATCACAACCCGGTCCCAGGAAGTAGCTGTTTCTGCTGCGGAGAGTGCCGTGATTCGACTATCTGAGATGAGTTTGGAAGAAGGGACAGATTTACTGGAGAGGTCCCTAATTCGCAAGGATCAACTACAGGACAAAGAGATCGTGGCCGAACTTTTGCAAAAGCTCACCAACCTTCCTTTGGCGATTGCGCAGGCGGCCGCCTACATGAACATCAACCAGGTCCCTATCACAGAATACCTCCGCCTGTCCAGAAACACGGACCAGGACATGGTCGAGCTGTTAAGGCGAAGATTTCGCGACAGGGCGCACTATCACAGCTCTCAGGGTGCAGTAGCTACCACATGGACCATTTCTTTCAACCAAATCCGGGACCACCACAGTCTTGCTGCAAGGCTACTCTCCTTCATAGCTTACATCGAGCCAAAGGGCATTCCTCGGTCACTTCTCCCAGTCTTGGAGACGGAACAACAAATGACGCAAGCCATCGGCACACTCCGTGGATATGGATTTTTGAGCCAGCAGGGGGATGGTCAAATATTTGACATGCATAGTCTGGTCCATTTTGCAATACGGATATGGAGTGAAGACCAAGACACTGCGGATGAAACGCAACAGGACGCGTTAGCGCATCTCACACAAGTGTTCCCGTCCCGAAAATGGGAGAATCGCGAGTTGTGGCGGCAATATCTCCCTCACGCGCTTAGAGCTCTTGGAACAGGAAAGGGCGCTGGTGAAGAGGGTTGTGTGTTAGGGCACAAAGTGGGCATGTGTCTCCATGCAGATGGACGCACGCAAGAGGCAGCCAGAGTGCTGGAATATGTGGTTGCGACTGAGGAGAAGGTATTAGCGGAGGACGACCCAGATCGACTAGCATCACAGCACGAGCTCGCATCAGCTTATCAAGCCAACGGCCAGATCAAGAAGGCAGTCGACCTACTTAAATACATAGTTGCGACTGGAGAGAAGGTATTAGCGGAGGACCACCCAAGTCGACTAGCATCACAGCACGAGCTCGCATCAGCTTATCAAGCCAACGGCCAGACCAAGAAGGCAGTCGACCTACTTAAATACATAGTTGCGACTGGAGAGAAGGTATTAGCGGAGGACGACCCAGATCGACTAGCATCACAGCACGAGCTCGCATCAGCTTATCAAGCCAACGGCCAGATCAAGAAGGCAGTCGACCTACTTAAATACATAGTTGCGACTGGAGAGAAGGTATTAGCGGAGGACGACCCAGATCGACTAGCATCACAGCACGAGCTCGCATCAGCTTATCACGCCAACGGCCAGATCAAGGAAGCAATCCAATTGCTAGAGCATGTGGTTGCGATCCAGGCAAATATATTATCAGAGAGTCACCCAGATCGACTAGCATCACAGCACGCGCTCGCATCAGCTTATCAAGCCAACGGCCAGATCAAGGAAGCAATCCAATTACTAGAGCATGTGGTTGCGATCAAGGCAAAGCTATTATTAGAGAGTCACCCAAGTCGACTAGCATCGCAGCACGAGCTTGCATTAGCTTATCGAGCCAACGGCCAGATCAAAGAATCAATCCAATTGCTAGAGCATGTGGTTGCGATCAGGGTGAAGCTATTATTAGAGGACCACCCAAGTCGACTAGCATCACAGCACGTGCTCGCAATGGCTTATCGAGCCAACGGCCAGATCAAAGAATCAATCCAATTGCTAGAGCATGTGGTTGCGATCAGGGTGAAGCTATTATTAGAGGACCACCCACATCGACTAATATCGCAGCACGAGCTCGCAAGAGTGTACCACTCTGACGGCCAAACTGAACGGGCAATCCAATTGCTAGAGCATGTGGTTGCGATACAGGCAAATACATTATCAGAGAACCACCCAGATCGACTGCTGTCAGAGGAACTACTCCTCCAGATGCATTCAGCTGTCTGATACACTCTCAAAGACCCAGGCCTGAATGCCTTGGGATGATTCAGGTAGAATCGATTGTTGGCGTTGTGTTCTATTTGAGAAAGAGCGTGGAGGCTGAGAGGATGTCAAGGACTATGTAAACTGCCCTTTGCTCTCTAAAAGGCAAAGTTCTTCCACAATGACAAAGAACACACTTAGGATGTCAAGGAATTAGGTATAGAAATGTATAGTCCCCCGTGCCGTCCACTGCAACGTTTCCTGTCCTGTCTGTTCTATCATCTCTGCTATCCTGGTATGGCTTTGCGATACTGAATTGGTACATTCACCTTGCTAGGAGAACGTCTGAAGAGCTACCCCGGAAGGCGTAGAGGCTCCAGGACAGAGAAACGCCCGATGGGTTGCACAGTGGTGAATCAGAAACGACCGGGAAAAGACGGAGCCTGGGAAGTAAGAGGGACGCGGCCATATCAAGGAAAAGCATGGAGTCTCTATGCTACATCAACGAAGCTAAATAAGCTTCTGGCTGGTCTTTCTCAAGCCCAATACAAGGACACCCGACAACCAACTGCGCTTCCCCTATTCTTCGTTCTATAAGGTTGGAAGCGGCTGTTTAGAGTGGGTTACCGCCGAGTGATTTGTAGTCAGAGGGTGAACTAGCTTGAACAGAAAGGTCTGTCGCCATCTAGCCGCCTATCACGTTAATTCATATTAGTAGCAAGATAACCCAGACAGGAGACAGTGCCTGGCCCGCCATCAACGTGTTCATCCATGCCTCAACTTATGACCAAGAACCAGGAAACGTTTTCCATGCAAAGAGCCATGACATCGGTGTAATTCTACAATTAGGTCTGTATAAATTTGGCAACAGAGTAACAACCGTGGCAAATGTACAGCTTGTGTATATCAACCATACCGGCGTAGAAGAAACGCAGATCTTCGCTACCATAGGTACGGCTTACGCATCTAAGGGGTGCTTCATCTAAGTCCTCGAGGATATTCCCCCAGGCTACCGATACCAAAAAGATGGATGACTGAATATTTTCTGCTTTCTACGTCTTTGCCAGGCTCGTTGCTAGGATAAATGCTGGGATGCATCGCGTGGCCGTTTTGCGGATGAAATGTGCAATTCCGTCAGACTCAAGACCGAGTGTGTGACTTACGTCCTTAAGCTGGTTCGGGCCGTCCTGTAATGTTCAGGGCGCTTTCCCCATCGTCGATTCTATCGGGGCATACCGTCATTCTCGATCCCAGCGCCTCCAGCGTCATGATTGCCGCGCTTTGAATATCATCATCGCGAGTTGCTTGCAATAACAAAAGCAACACCCCGGGGCTTTTGAAGATGGTATTATCGAGAGACCATTGAATATGAATGATAGGGGACATGATATTGTGTCTCGATGAAAAATAAACACACAGGGCGAAGGGAGACGAAAGAGTTGGGCTCTCGCCATCGGTGTGGTGAACCGTGTCTGCTCGTATATGTAAGTCGTAATATGTCGACTGTGATTTAGGTAGCCATAAGACACGCTAGCCTTGCAAGTTTTCTTTTATCTTTCACTCTACATGATGGTTTCAACCCAGGGATGACAGCTCACGCAGGGTTGCATAGGTATTTTTGGCCATGGACACGACGTAGTATGTTTTAACAGGAGAGTGCTGATGATTTGCCGCAGCAATTCCAACCCTCGAAGAACTCTTGAAATGATGTCGTACATGCCAGTGAGCAACTCGAACGCTCACTCTCTTCCGTCTCTCACAACAGCAGCCAGGCCCTAGTCGGGCGGGAGGTCTCACCAAGCACCTCAAGCTCGCGGCCTATACATCTCATGCCACTCCCCGGGTGTCCCAAACCAAAGCGGCAGCAGTCATGACAGCCGAAAAAGCCTCCCAGGTGGCAATGACCCGCCAAGCAGGGCCCTGTGCCCAGAAGATCCTTGCGGAGATGAAACGTGCGAGGGTCATCGCGAAGAAGGCACGGTTCTCCTGATACGCCGCGAGAATGTAGTAGATGCCGATGCCAATAATGGCCACAGAAAACCCATTGAGGGCAGGAAGAGCTGAGTCGGGCAATTGCTTGGCGGCGAGCGCTTTGCGTTGTGAGAGGAGGTTGCTGACACCGTGGTTTAAGGCACTAAAGCCAAACATGTAAATCGTGATAGCGGCGGCGCTAGTCATTGTCTCTTGCTACTATCTTCTTTTCCGCTCTATTTGTTGTACATTGACGGACAATTCGAGTCGCTCGTTTAGTCGGGCTGGTGGATGTTTCTATGAAGACCAAGATGTAAAGGCGAGGGATGTAAGATTCGGCCTCAACCGCCCCAACAAAAGTACAGGCGGTCTAATGCGGCAGATTAGAACTTGAAGATGTACCATAAGCAAGGCTTATAATTCAGGGCACCTGGTCCTCCTATGAGTGCTTACTGTTTTTACACACAAAGCCCGCTGCCGACTTTTCAGGTCGTGCGACCCCAAAGTGGGACGCCCAAACTCAGCTTGTTTCCGAGCCATGTAGTATTCTTGACGTCCATGTCTTATCTCTCCAAAATTATAGGGATGGTGGAAGACGTGTGCTGGCTTTGATGCCATGGCTCGGCGTGATCAATCGCCGCTCCTGCGCCGGCATTCACGTTCACCCCTAATCGGAGACATCTCCCGGCACATTGATCTCTACACCAATTTGCTTTGCTTTGTTCTCGTCACAAGACCAACGCTGTCAAGCATACTCGTGTAACTATCGCAAGATTCTTCTGTCCTATACTATAAGCTCAGGACTCAATCACTTTATCGGGAGCTCGTCGACGAACCCTGTTCAATTCTCAGTGGGTGTCGTCGACCTTTCCCGATTTAGCAATTCTCTCAATGAAACGACAATAGAGTTGGGATGCCCCACACGGGCCGCACCGGGTACCGTCGCTAAAGTAAGCTTTGTCGTCGCATCCAGCAATTGCCTCTCGATCCTCATCGCTATCTAGAAAGGTTCAACCTCCATCACCCTAAACCGCCTTTTCTCATATGCCTTCGTCGCCCTCCAGTTACTAACAAACATGATGAGAACAAAGAGGAAGATACACACAGCACCTATCAAAGGAACAATCAACGCAAACACCGTGAGTCCATAACTCGTATTCTGAAATGCTTCATTGTCCACCAATCTGTCAACACTCAAGCCGACTTGCATGGCCGTAAGCGCAATGACGACATAACCAAGAATACCAGCCAGCACTGAGAAGTTATCGCGAAGAAGATCCCCGTAGACGGTGTGAGACGCCACTCTGGAGTAGCCGCGGAAAATAAAGCCCTTTCGAAAGGCATAGATCTTGTTCAGGCGGCTTAGTCGCAGCTCGCCGTACCAGTATCGAGGATTCACGCGATCATAGCGGTGATTGTCGAGAAACTGGGCGGTCAAGGCCCTCCAGCCCTCCCATGTCACCTCATCTGGGAGCAGACCACACTCTTTCGCAATGCGGAAGTCGCTCTTATAGGCGACTAGCGCAGTGTAAGAGAAAAGGAATCCGCGGGCGCAGGCATCGAGATTTCCTAGGGACGCGTCGTGGCGCTCCGTGTCTGCCGTGCCGGCGATATTCGCTCTCCAAAAGTCCGGGTCGAGAAGATAGGACGGCAGCGGCTTGATGAAAATCCGGCTCCTCCACCAAACCAGATGAAGCTCAACGGCCTCGCTGATTACGATCTCGCGGGAAAGAAGTCGCTGGTGATGGAGTGGCCGGGGCGGCATGGGACGTCCGCATACCCAGAGCCAGTGTTGCACATCGTTCAGTCGCTTCACCAGGAGCTCCCTTTCTAGGAACTCGGGGTCTGATTGTGGTACGACAACGTCATCTTTGGTGCGGCTGGTTGCTGGCAGAAGCAGACCGGGGTCCACTTTGCGGTCGGGGTTATGATCGAGTGAGTCCATCTCGAGGATTCGTACTGTAAAGGGCGGAGACAACATTCTCGAGGGAGTTGAGCCTAGCTGCCTAGGTTTGGCTTGTAGTTCTGAGGCGCGGGTAATAACTGGAGTGATGAAAGTGGTATCAGTGGCGAGGAAATACATCCTTAAGGCGACACTGGGGGCAAAAAAGACGCCGGCGGAAATTACCAACCGTCGATCCACCAAGGATCGGAGCAGAGCTGAAAATCAGCTGACATCTTGGCTGAATATCATTGGACAACTGCTTATCTGGTCTATAAATGTTCGATCTTAAGGCCCCTCAATTTTCTAGGGTTTGGCCTGCACGTTGGCTGACGGCGGTGCCAATAATCTCCACCAATGTTGTGGGCTGAAACAAAAAAGCAATAAGCAGCCAGCCCTGTGGCGGAATAAGAGCCTTCATGTCCCGCTCACGCGCGAGAAAAGCATCAGTGTCCACTGACATTTTCAAGCACAGCCTGGCAACATGTCACTTCATCGATCAACGACGCGGCGCACAGTGGGTGGTGCTACTCCCAAGCAGAGGAAGGGCTATGAGGTTGTTCGGCAGGGAATGAAGCAGCTCTATCCTGAGCCTGAGTCGGACAGGACGACCGACATGGAGTGAGTATCACCAAAAATTCCGCAATCTAGACACCCAACTTATACAGCCACTTGCAGTATTGTCTTTGTGCCTGGTCTTGGCGCTCATCCAGAAGATAGCTGGATGTCAACAAAGACCGGCTTCAACTGGGCCAGCGACAGAGAGGGAATAGCTCGAGATTTCCCAAACGCACGGGTTCTCTTGTACATGTACGAGTCTGCGTGGACAGGACCTCTTAAAGTGAAGCAGTTCATCAGCAACATTGCTTTGACTCTGCTCAACGGCTTGAACTCTGAAAGAGAAGTCCGTACTTGCCAAAGCTTGAAACAGTGAATTGCTGTCCGACTAACCACAATCACTGCAGGATTCGGGGGCGACACGGCCAATTGTCTTCGTTGGACATAGCATGGGAGGCTTGGTCATTGCCAAGGTATGAGCCCAGACTATCTCTCAAACCCTTATCATGCAGAACCCGTCTGACGAGAACCACAGGCCGTTTGCATTGCCGAGTCCCGCCAGGACCTGTTCCCTCACATGTTTGAGGATATCGCTGGCTGCGCCGTCTTCGGCACGCCATTTGGTGGTGCCGACGCTGCCTCTATGGCTGCCATGCTGTCTCACTTTGGCCAAATGTTCGACCGAACTGTAACCTCGAAACTCCTGGATTTGATGAAACCAGGCGATGAGGGCCTCAGAGAGTTGAGAGACGAGTTTGTCCGGGTGGTGACGAAATTGAGCCCAAAGATCGGTCTGTGTGGTTTCTGGGAAGAGCATCCAACCAAAATTTCGGACCTCTCTGGTGTTCCGGAGTTCATAAAGAACCTCCAACTCCCGCTCCCCAAGAAAATTGCCGAGTTTGTCACCAAAGACTCGGCCATTCTGGGTGGTGTTATGGAACCGATGGGCTTAGCCGCTAACCACCGAGACTTGGTCAAGTTCGACAGCTCCAAGGACGAGCGGTATTCGTTGGTGCGGAGTCCGCTGAAGAGGATTGTCCACGGCGCTCATCTCGTCGTGAAGAATCGGCGTCAGTCCACACGGCATATCGACAGAGGTTTGGTGAATATGGCCAAGGAAACGCTTGATGGCGCGCAGGTGTTCAGAAAGCGAAGGAGTATTGCCCAAACAACTGCTCCTTCGTCATGGTTTCCCATAGAGCCAGAATACGTCGGTTGGCTAGCCACGGCCAAAGGTAGCCAAGAATCCTCACCCGTGAAACGAGGGGACTGCCTATGGATCCGTGGTCCAGATGGCCGGGGCAAAACCAGCGCCGCATTGGCAGCACTGGAAGGGATTGACCAGATGATCGACACCAATTGCAGCTCGGCACCTATCCTCCTTGCGTACTTCTTCTGCGACAACACACCGGATTACAACACGGCTGAGGATCTGCTCAAGTCTCTCGTGCGGCAACTGATCAGCAAGCAAGACTCGTTGGCATCACACGCCAAATTTCTGATCAGAAAGAAAGGCAAGGAGGAGTCAAAGGGCCAGCCCCTGTTGACAGTAGAGAACCTGTGGCAGGTTCTTCAGGACATTCTTGCAGATGAGGACCTCTTTGGAACTAGGGTGTATTTTGTCGTGAACAACCTTGAAGCGCTCCCGCAAGACTCAGCTTCCACGATCACGCTCTTGGACCTTCTCAGCTCTGAGATTGGAGACATGAATAACGGGAGACATGCACTCGTCAGGTGGCTGATCACCAGTGGACAGTCCTGGAGCATCGATCAGGCGCTGAAAAAGGAATCAGTTCGGTTGATCGACCTGGAGGACGAGAAGTATGGAGGCCGAGTGCAGCTGGAGCTGCGAAAGCACGCCCAAGAGAAGGTTTCTGCTCTGATCACTCAAAAGAACTACAGCAAGGCACTGGCATACTTTGCTAGTAGTTTGATTGGCCGACGAGCCCAGAACACGCAATGGATCGATATCACCTGTGTTCAGCTCGAACAACTTCCACATCACGAAAGCGACCTTCATGTTCGTCTTCACTTGGAAGTTGTCCCCCAACGGTTGGACGAACTTCTCACTTCTGCGTGGCGACACATCTTCGAACTGAACCATGCAATCATCGCAGAAATCAAGGAGATGCTGCGAGTTCTGGTTCTTACGTACGAAGACCCGACGGAAGCGGAGCTTGGTCTTCTCGCCGGATTACATGCCACCACCGAACAAAGAGCAGAACTCCACTATCTGGTGGAGAAGTGCAGACCGTTGCTGAGTCTCAAACAGGTCAGCAAGTCGGAAACGAAGGTCTGTTTTATACAAGGCGTCGTGAGGACGCATCTTCTCGAGAACGCCTACAAGCTACTTGGTCTTTCGGAGGAAGACATCAAGTTGCAACATGGCATGCTGGGCTACCGGGCGTTTAGTCACATCATGGAGGTTTTCGACTTTCCTGCCACTGAAACCAGCGATGAGAAGGATGACAACGCTGAAAAGGATGTCGAAGAGGACCAGGAAGAAAATGAAGATGAAGACGGTGAACAACAGGAAGCCGAGGATGATAATGAAGATGATGAGGAAGAAGAAGATGATGATGATGCCGTCTCTGGCTCGTCTAGCGATGACGAAGACGAAAGCGAAGATGAAGACCCTGAGGCCCCACAACTGAAGGATATAGCCTTGGCCTACGCAGTAAAGCATTGGTTGCCCCATGCTAGCAAAGCGACTGACGAGATTGCTGAAAGTCTGAGTTTGGAGGAGGAGTTCTGGAAGAAGGACTCAATCATTCGACGGCGCTGGCTGACCGAGCACACCCGACTCACCGAATCTTTCAGGTACTACGAGCGTTCTGAACTATCCGGCCTCCACGTTGCTGCTGCTATCGGGTTCCGGCAGCTGGTCTCAGCTCTGATGAGCAATGCACATGAAGATGAGAAGAACTTGAGAGACTCATCCTTCTACACGCCTGTGAGCAAGCCCTCTGCAAAACACCAGCACAGCTATGAATTGTGTGATAATGACCTTGGTGCTGATCTGACCTGTTTAGCTCCACTTTGCAGCCGCGTTCGGACAGCCTGATATTATCGAAGAGCTGTTGAACAAGGGCGCCGCAATAGACGACGGCATGGAGGACGGCCGCATGACGCCGTTGCACAAGGCTGCGGCAGAAGGCAATGTCAAAGTCATGGCCAAGCTTCTACAGAGAGGAGCAAATCCCGATGCCGACTGCGGAACGTATGGGGGAGTGATCAACGCAGCCATCGAATCTGGGAACTGCGACGCGGTGAAACTCTTGGTCGAGAACAATGTTTCTCTTGTTATTGAGGAGAGCGACAGCGAGAGTCAGGCGGAAGACGGCGGTGAAGACGGCGAAAACGATGAAGCAGAAGAGGAGGGCGAAGAAGAAGGAGACGAAGACGACGACGAAGAAAGCGAAGACGAAGATGAGGACGAGGACGAGCTCATCCGGTCGCCACTTGCTCTAGCAGCTTCACGATCTGACTCGACCATGTTCGACTTCCTCATCGAGAACTATTCGGAAAAGCTGCCACCAAAGGAATTCGATACAGCACTCATCAAGGCCGCGCAGGCCGGTCGCCTCGAGACTTTTAAGCGACTATTCAAGCCTTATGAGCACGCTCAAGAATCCTTACAAGAGGCACTGGATATTGCGGCATACAAAGACAACTGGGAAATTGTGACGCTGCTGCTCGAGGACTGTCCAGACCTTAGCTGTGACGACGCCTTCTTGAGCACTGCTCAGGGTCATGACGGGCAACAAGAGATGCAGATTCTCGAGGCCATGTGGGAGTATTCTCATGGAGCAATCTCCGCAGAAAAGTTGGATGAATCGCTGTATGAGGCCACGGACTTCGAGAATGTGAAAACTGTCGAGCTTCTCCTCAGGATCGGAGCCAATGCTGATGCGACTGGCGAAGTGTAAGTTTGATCCTTTGTTGTTTGAACTTGGTGTAGGATTGTGCTAACCATGGTCTCCGTATGCTAGATACGGCAACGCTTTGACAGCCGCAGCATATGATGGTACAATGGACATTGTCAACATGCTTCTAGATGCCAACGCCGACATCAACTCTCCCGATGGATGGCCTCTCCAAGCCGCCGCGGGAGAGGGCCACATGGACATTGTCGATCTTCTCTTGAAGCGTGGAGCTGATGTCAATGCATACACTACGAATGAGAACATGCCGCAGAGGACTGCTTTACAGGCAGCCGTCGAGGCGGGCAACGCGGACATTGTTGATCTTCTCCTTGAACATGGCGCCAATCCTAACCTCGGAGGAGGCGAGCTCACCTGCCCCATCATTGCCGCAGCCAACAAGGGCGAAGATGTCATTCTCAAACGCCTCATCGAGGCCAAGGCAGACGTGAATGCCTTTGGCGGGCCCGAGCTGTCCAAGTCCAGTCCCTTGACCTACGCAGCCAGGCATCTCCCCCAGTCATCAATCCGCTTGATCCTTGATGCCGGCGCGGACATCGATCTCCCCGATGAAGAAGGCGATACAGCGCTTATTCTCACTGCGTGGGCCGGAGATGCCGAGTCTGTGCAGTTTCTGCTTGACCGAGGTGCGAACATCTTGCTCAGGAATAAGGACAACAAAAACGCTCTAGAGAAGGCCCTGGAGGCGGACGAGAGTGAATGCGTCAAAATCCTCGTGGGTCACGTGTCTGCCATCATGGAAGCTCTGAGAGTTGCAGTGGCATCGGGTGATGCTGCGGTTGCTGCTGTGGTTCGGAGCGTGGAAAGCCGCAAGCAAGGACTCGACTACGACGAGGTACGTGTTTCTGCGGATATAGACGTACAGGAGAGGAAGAGCTCTTCCCCCCAAGAAACGAAGCCGCAGGCCGACAGCACTGTTGAGGAGGGTTCAGACCAAAACCAGGGCCAGGAGGTGACTGGAGAAGGCTCTCGAGGCCCTGCTACTGATACCATGAGGGACGAGGGTGAGAGTCGACGAGACGTGGCGAGGCCGTCTGCAGGGGTCACGTTTGACCCTTCTAACGTTGCTCCAGATGAGGGCGTCGGCGTAATGAGAGACGAACGACCGCCCTTGACCAGCTCGCCTCATTTGTCTTGGGTGGAGGGTAGTGCTTCACCTCCGAGTAGCGATTATCAATCGCCTCCCCCAGGCCTGGCTCCGATCAGAAGAAAGCCTATATCTGGCCCAACGACGTACAGGCCATCGCAGCCGCGTCAACTTGGCGGCGAGACTCAACATGCAGGTTCCAAATGGGATCAATATCGTGCTCTTCAACAGCAACAGCAGCCTTCTGTCAGTCCCGGTTCGGAGGCGTCCCAAGCACAGGGCGTGAGCTCTAGGTACGAAGACAACCATTATCGTGTACCTGATGAGTATGTTTCCTTGTATTTTCGAAGTGAGAACTGGGTCCATTGCTAACGCGCGAGAAGTTCTAGGCCTGAAGTCAAGCACAAGCGGTCTTCGTTTCTTGGGATGAAGGTCCCGTGGTCGGGAGACCGCAACCTTTAGGAGTTGCCAGTGTACTATCAAACGCATACCCCTGAGGCCTATCAATTCAAGTACAACTATTATGTAGAAAGCCATATATTTATCGACGCATGGCTGCTACTACATCATACTGTCAAACATCTGTAATAATCTTTTGCCGTGCGTAAAGTGGTGTGAAGTACCTGAGCAGTGAAGCATTTACTTACTGCGGGTTCTGTCCGCAAACAGCATAGCTGTGATAGTTGTTAGCGTTGCCAAACCAAAGGTGACTGAGCTTACATCTACCAACAACCGTGTATATTCTTGTTTGCAAGGTCTTTCCTGAACAAACAAGTCCAACTCTTTCGTCTTCCATCCCAAAGCACGTATAAACAATGCAAGGCTCAGAGCTTACACGCCCTGCATGATGTTCTTATGAATCTATGCTCCTAGCTTACTCGTTTGCTAATTGATGTCTTTCGAAGGCAAGCTTTGTCTTGATCACCTTTCTTTGCTGCCACTAACTATGGCCGAGGCTCAAAGCATCATGTCGTCCTCGCCAATACCGGACATGCTCCCTAGTATCTCAACATTCCTGACTCTGGAGTTTTGAATCATCTAACGCTGTGCTATGGTGTGACTGAGTTTTCAATAGCCGCCCAAGCTGGGCCTCTCACAATGGAAAATGCACAGAGAGGCACGGGTGAAGTCTCGACCACTGACAAAATCTCCAACATCCTCTGCTCTGCTGGAACCAAGAGTTTTGAACACTAAATATGGCAACCTCAGGATTTTAAAATAATTAAGAATGATCTGGCTGCGGAGTCCACTATACTATTCTCAGCAACGTTATAAAAGCTGAGGACTTGCGATGAAGCTAAATCGTTATAGGACTATAATTCCGCTCTTACTCGTTCGCCTCCGTGGCTATTCTTGTCAATCAAATGAAAAGATCACGGTGCGGCCGCAAGAGGCATACAGCTTAATGCTGGAATGGCGCAGCGGAAGCTGAAAGAGGGAGTGAGAAGATAAGTCCAGTGGCGACGCTTACCTGTACCACGCTCACAACAGCAAGCCTCTGGAGTGGCAAGGTAGGGGCTTGATTAAGAATTAAGCTTATTCTTCAATCTGATCACTTTCAACTAAGTTACGTCTGGCTTAACCATGCGCTGCCTTGTTCCGACCGTGCAGATCATGCCACCTTGGGCATGCTGTCAATGATCGCCACTCAGCCTCAACTGCCGCTGAAGCCTTGGCAATTCAGCAGCGGCACAAGGGGCCGTAAGCGGTAAAGGCAGTGGCTTGGCTTACACAGGTTAAACAGCATGACGTCGGGTATTAAGAAATCGGGACGATTCACAAAGAGTATGTAGAACTATATAAGACAAAGAGAGGTGTTTCCTGCTGGAGATGGATCAGCTCACTTCACTGCAATCTTTCTACGAAGTGGTGATACATTCTTCCCAGTTTATCAATTCATTCAACTCACGATGCATGCCCATACAGCGTTGACTTGGCCCCTCTTGGCCTTTGCGGCCGGTTCAACCGCGAGAATCATCGCGACAGATGATGTTCCCCTCATAGGGCCGTCCTTCATCTCCAACTTCGACCTTAACAAGTCAAGGGCAATTCGTGACGCTAAATCAGAGTTTCCTGGCCTGATTGACAACCTCTTCTCCTCCGGCGAGCTTAACCGTACGGATCTGGTCTTTGCAGTTGACGTTTTCTCAGCTGCGACCAATAGCTCCATTTACAGCTATTTCCATGTCGGCGAGGGTCAAGAGAAGCTTCTGACATCCGGCAAGCTCAACGACAAAACGATATCGCGCACCGGCAGCGTGACAAAGCTCTTTACCGTCTATGCGATCCTCGCCAAGGCAGGCATTGAGGTCTTTAGCCACCCTGTGACGAGGTATCTTCCCGAGCTTGCGGGCAATTCGACCAACGATCCTCTGGAGAGAATCCGTTGGGAGGACATTACTGTGGGAGCCCTTGCGTCCCACCAAGCTGGCTCCGGAGGTGGAGCTGGTAAGCTTTCCTCTTGCTGAAAGCAAATCATCCTGCTTACTTATATTCCAGACTTCCTCGTGAAATATGAGAACAATACTGAGAAGTACACGCCTGAAGGTAACTCAAGCCCTCCTTCCCCTCCAGGTTGAGCATTTGTTAATGGCTCTTCTGCTTAGAATTCTTGAAACACATGCGCGATGTGAAGCATCCCGTGGTTTCTCCCTTCCGAAATGCTGTGTACTCTGATGGTGGATTTGCTATCCTGGGTCAGGTGCTTGCGCGCCTTTCGGGGCAATCTTACCAAGATGCGATGCAAGACATTCTCTTTAAGCCATTGGGACTGGATCACATGTCGACCAAGGCGCCGAATGGTTCAGATGTAAATGCCATTGATCGCTCATCACTGGGGTCGTGGGGTATCGACATTGACATTGTTGCCTCGTACGTCTTTTCCTCGCTTCCATTCCGAATACTTCGATCAAAAGATCTACATACTAACTTGGCCTTAGATCCGGTGGTCTTTACTCCAACGCCGCAGATCTGCGCACCGCCGGCCTTTCCATCCTGAACTCTGAGCTGCTTTCCCCGGCCACTACGCAAGAGTGGATGAAGCCACGTAGCGGCACTGGTTCACTGGTTGAGCTCGTTGGAGCACCTTGGGAGATCACTCGCCTTATGATACCTGTTACGCCTGGCTCAAACCGCACCCGTGTATCCGACCTCTACATCAAAGCAGGTGGCAACGGAGACTATACCTGCATCTTTGCCCTCTCTCCAGACCACGGCATTGGCTACTCTATCTTGATAGCCGGCTCGACCGCCACTCAAGCTCGCTGGCCGCTGCGCGACGCAGTTGGTGAAACCTTCATTCCAGCTGCCGAGCATGCCGCGGCTGAAAACGCCGAGAAAAACCTTGCGGGCACGTTCATTGCCGAGGCTTCAGAGGGAACTAATCTTACTCTGACCGTCGACAAGGGTCGACCTGGACTGGGTTTGGAGTCGTACTACATCGAGGGCGAGAAGAGTCTGGGCAACGTCTCGGCACGCCTCTACCCAACTGGTCTCAACTCATACTCGAGATCTTTGGCTTCGCTATACAAGACCAAGGGCAAGATGTCCATGGCGCATCGTCTGGTAATTCCTGCGCAGCAGCCGCTTGCCCCTCGTGCTGCAGTGGAGGGTGGCAAAGGAGGGTTGTTTGATCATTCCTTTGCTTGGATGAACCTTGACTTTTCCGGCCCTGAGGATGAATTTATCTTTGAAATTGTTGATGGGAGACTGGAGAGCGTGAAGGCTACTGGCTCGGAGATGGTGTTTAAGAGGGTTGATTGAATATTGGTATAGAGGTGAACCTGGTATTGAAGCGAGATTTCTCTTTGTACTGGGCGAAGCTAGTTGCACGCCCAGATGTTGATTGCTCTCAATGAATAAATACGAATTGGCATGCCGGAATCCTTGCATTCATCTTATGAAAGACTCACGATTGTTGAGGTGGTAAAGCGAAATTGACGATGACGGGCTGTAGATGATCGAGCAACTGAGCGAAGCAACTACCAAACGTAGGATTGGTAGGTTTTAAACATAGGGGTTGAAGCCCTTGAAAGAAATGGGAGCTTTTTAACTACTTGTCACTGCAGTATGATCGTCCATGGGAAGAGAGAATAGAGAGACCTGCGCCCCATGTCCTTTGCCATCGAGTCATCAACTTGCCACTCCCAAGACACACGGAAGCAATCTTCTAACGACTGGGATCCGCTTTCTTCGCATCCATCCGCCGAGCGAGAGGAAAGATCCGCTGGTGGCCATGTTCCGAATCGGGTTTGGAATGGAAGGACGTTGTCAGCGGCAAGCTACCTAAGACTATTAGACAGTCGAAATAGCTCCGGTTTAGAGAACGTCCCAAGCTGAATGAAGCTAGGTACCGAGCTCTACCTGCTGCCTATTATAAGATACCCAGGGTGTGTATGATGCTACTATTGTGTGAAATATTGCTTTTCCCCCGCTATAATTCATAGCTTGGATTCCGTTCTAACTTGCTATATTCATACCATTACTGCCGTACCCTTAGCGGGTGGGCCTCCGTATTAAACACATACTTCATTCTCCCGTCACTCTTGACTTGATACTCCGAATCCTCTGCGAAGATCAGATATAAGTACTTGAGCGTCTCGGCAAGCCAGAAACTCTCCATCTTATCAATCCGCTGCACCCCCTTGTCCTCGCTGTCCACTTCTTTATTCATCACACTACGCAGTCCCCCAAACCCTCCCTTGATACGAGTCATCTTGTCCAGCACCTCAAAGGCCTCCCACGCCCACATCTGCCACTGCTTGTCGCCCGTGGCGCGATATGCGTAGTAAAGGCTCTCTATAGTCTCAGGTCGGAGGATGAATTCCGAGTTCGTAGGCCAGTAGCCGCTGGAGTCATAGAAGGACTCCCACTTCTTTGGTGGCGGGCGGTTGGCTGCTGTTTTAGTGAGCGGTTGGTGATCGTCGACCCAGCGGAACTCTTCGGGACCCATTCCAGATGGGCTTTGGCGGTAGACCTCGTAATATGACTTGGCAAGCTCAAGGCCAAAGTCAACAAAGGTACGGTTTTGGAGGAGCAGGCCGCCAAGAATAAAGGAGCCGCCGCAGACACTGGCCACTGTTCCATCACATGGCGATTAGAAATGCAACTAATGAATAACGGCGTACCAAACTGGAATAACTTACAGTGGCTGGACATAGGAACAGTCGAGTTCCCACGAAACTCCCCCAGAAAAGTCAGATCACCCCGGGTTGTTGGATGGGATGCTAGGTGCTGCATCGATGATTCAGCCGCCAAAACCCAGCTGTCCTTGTATTCAACGAACGCAACAGGGTCGTACGCATACATCTTTATGAGGTACTTGTAGTAACTATCCGAGCCAACTCCCCAGCCGGCTTGATAATCCTCAACCTCTCCATTGCTCAGCCGAAGATATGTGCCAATAAGACCAGGCAGTCTGAAACCTTCAGGCTTGGGGTGAAGCAGATGCGCCTGGGCTCGCTGCGCGAGAGCAGCATACGTGACATTTCCGGTCAAGTCACTTAGACGAGTCCACTCGAGTACGAGCGTGCCCATACAGGTAATGGAATTATCGGGGTTGCCAAATTTCCGTGGCTTTGGGTTAAAGATGTCTTCATCGTCTGGGACTCCGCTTGGCGTGTCAAAGGCAATGCTGAGGCTATCCGCAAGATTCGTGGCCTTTTCCAGCAGGATATCTCTCAAACGCGGTTCTTTGACCAGATTCTTGAATGGGCCAGAGAGTAGGTCGTAGGCTGTATAAGCATGGGAACATGGTCAGTCAGTCACTCCAGCAAGAGGTGCACACACTATACCTGAGAGCAAGCCTCCGAGATAACGAATAGTCGACTCAAAGAGCGAAATAGCCTGGTTGTCAACCGCAGTCACAGAAAAGTCCGTCTTGGCAACCTGTCGCAGGATCTTATCCACAACCTTCCCTTCGTTCATGATGATAGCAGTGCTCAGCCCATCCACAGCTGTTGCGCCCCACCCATTTCTATCACCAAGGCCATCCCGTGTCAGTCTAATCGATATCATGATCCATCTTGAAGCAAGCGAAAGCAAAACTCACCGATCGTTCTTAAATGACTGATCGAGCGGACGCAAGGTGTCGTGAGGGAATGCGTATTTCTCATAACTGTCCCACGAGAATCGAAAAGCGTCTTTGATGGCAGCTGCTTTCTCGCCATTCCATCTGGCTTTGGCGAGGGCTTCCTGGCTCGCTCGCGCAGGGTGCACCGAGTAAGCTTGGAATAAATAGACAGCTAGATGGATTGAAACAAATGCTACTCCCAGCCAGAATATGGCCCGAGCTACCGGCCTTCTCATATCTTTCCAGAATGCCGAGATGCGGTGAGAAATGAAAGAAGTAGTAGGCTCGGAATAGTATATAGAGTGAGGATTTTGACGGCTGATGTTCGATTGAGAGGTCGAAACACCCTTCGCCTCACCCAGAGAGTTGATGACGCCTTTATTAGATCGCCGATTTCCCCTGATTTACTACCTGAACCTTAATAAACGAGAATTTCCGATCCTAGCTTGCCAGGCGAGACGTGGCCGGGTGTAAGTCTGCATTCGGCATCGCTTTATGTCTCTGACGACTCATCAGGACAGGATAACGTTATCAGCCGATCGTCATAGACTACTGCCTCACTGGCAGCTAGGGCCTTCGACTATTGATTCGATACACTCGTTAATTTGCGCCTTGCAGTTTATCAATACCAAGTGCGCCCCACCTCAGGTTTACCAGGGAGCATAGAGTAGTAATACTGTTCACCATTCGCGCTCTCTTTTCATCATCTCTATCTCTGTATTTTCTTTCTTCCACTCTCTATCTGCCAATATGCGCTGGATCTCTCTTTGCACCGTCCTTGGCGCTGTGTTGCTGCCGGCGGTCAACGGCCGCCCATGCCGTCCTGATCGACCGACAACATCGCTCACCACCACGACGGAGACGGCCTCAGTCTCGACGGAGACTACAACCGTGTCAGAGACCCTTACCGAGACCACGACTGCCCCGACGACGACCACGACAGACGCAACTACCAGCATCACTACCGAGGCCTCATCCACCGCCTCCGCGCAGCCAGAGCCAACCCCTGAGAACTTGATCCTCAACGGCGATTTCGAAGGGGAAGATCTTTCAGTTTGGCAGCAGAGGACCGTGACGATTGAAAAGGACAGCTCGAAAGCTGCATCAGGAGATCGCTATGTGTAGGCATACCTTGAAGCTCCCATGGCTAAAAATCCATGGCTAACAGAAGCAGCCGATACGTGTACCAGGATGAGTTTGCAGTCGGCGGCAACAACCTCAATCAGACCATCAACGGTCTGGATATATCTGCGCTGTACCGCCTATCTTTCTCGGGAGCTGTTCTGGGTCTTCCCAGCCTAGGTGCCGCAAAATGTGAAATGCAAGCTCGGCTGGACGGCATCCTGCGCAAGTCGTGGCCGATCGAGAACTTTGTGGTGGGAGCGTATTCGAGCTACAGTACTGACTTGATCGTTGGTGATGAGGATGTCACGTTGACCCTGAGACTCCGCTGCACCACTGAGAACATGGTCACGATCGAGTTTGGCGTGGACGATGTTGCTCTTAGTGAGATTCCACAGCCGGCACCCTGATGCCTTGTTAACAGACCTGACGCCCGTTGGCTTGGAGACGCAGTCAAAATGAGCAAAGAAGGAACACTATCGTCTGAGAAAGTAGTATTCAGGACTTTCTCGTGAGCCAAATGTCAAGTCAGGGCATTTCCATGCTCTTTCTTTCTAGTTATTTCAAGCTTAGCCCCCATCTTTAAAAAGAAATCGAGCTATTGAGGCTTCACTGGCGTACAAGTCGCCCACCTTCAAAATTCTAATATCCGCCCCCGACAGCTTAATAGGCGTAATACAATGTTGACTCGTTCTCTGATTGCCGGATCTTTTTATTCTCCTGCTTGAGCCAATACCGCATGCCCCAAGCACCAATTGCAGTCGCAATGCTGAGCGCCGCACTCGAGGACATGGCCATGACATAGCGAGGCTCGTCTGACACTGGCCACATATAAGGAGTCCAGATAAAGGATGCCACAGCAAAGCAATTGACAAAAGCTATGGAGCACGCTTTCTTTTCCTTTGTTTGGGAGCACGTGGCGGAGACCCAACCAAGGATGATACTGTTGACTGCGTAGGTTCCGATTGAGAAGACGCACATTGCAACTGTTGATTATTGTAAGCTAAATTTGTTTCGTGCAAGGGTTGATTCAGAGAAAGTTATGGTAGGTAGCATACAATATCGGGCTCCAGTATTCAGAGTAGCACAGCCTAGAACAAATCCAAAGACTGCAATTGCCTTGGCAATAGTGATGTGCCTGGGAAGTCAGCAGTCGATACTATCCAAAGAGGGAGTTGGCACCTACCAGGTCCGCTCATTAAACCTCCCAGATGACCAAGACCATGCGATCGATATAGCACCGGCGATAAGATATGGCGGGCAAGTCAAAACCAGGGTGATGGTCTGATTGAACCCTAGAGTCTTAACAGCAGTGGGGAAAAAGTTCTTGAACCCGTTGGCTCCGAGATGGCAATGTTGCATGAGCATGAAAAGCCACACTTTGGGGTCTTTGGCGGCTTCCAAGACACCTGTCCAACTTGTCGTCTGCCCCTCGTTTCCAACAGTGTCTCGTTGGGTTCGTTCGTGAGCCAACGCCCTTTCCTCGGGGGTCAGCCAATGGGTTGTCAGAGGCTCGTCAGGTAGAACGAAGAATGCCGCAAGGGCGACAACAAGAGTGACAGCGCCTTGGATGATGAAAAGCCACTGCCATCCAGCGATACCAGCCTATGACGTGTGAGAGTCTGAGCGGAAATTGAGCGGGACACGACTTATCGTGCGAAATAAGAACAACCAGAGATATCACAGGGACGCTCTCGAGTGTCGTAGAATTCCGAGTGATTAAAAGCAAGCTTGAACGAGACGAAATTTACATACCATACCATGCATCTCGAATATCCCCAAAGCAATCAACCCAGCAAAGGCTGTAGCAAGAATGTTGCCTGTATAAAGGATGGATATTCGCGTGGCAAGCTCCTTGCGGGTATAGAAGGTTGCGAGGATGTACAAGGCGCCCGGGTAGTAAGGTGCTTCAGTTATACCAAGAAAGAAGCGAGTGAGAAGTAAGCCCGTAAAGTTTTTGCTGATCGCCGTGAGTGCACTAACGATAGCCCATACACTCATGCAAGAAGCCATCCACCAACTCGGGCGGACTCTGGTGACAATCATATTGGCTGGAATGCCGACAATGACATAGCCAACGAAGAGAATGGATACACAGGTTTGGTATTGCGACGGAGTAAGGTTGAGGTCCTCTTCGAGAGTGTTCAGCCGAGCAAGGGCGATTGCATTACGATCCTTGGCATGATCAGTATCATTTTGACCGCAGCGAATATGAGATCCTCACCAGATAGTTCAGCCAGTACATGAGCCATAGAATGGGCATAATCCACCAATCCAGTTTACGCACAAGCGCGATTTCCCTGGGATCGGTCTTCTCGTGTGCTCCAGCATAGTCTCGCGACTCTGGCTCGGCCTTGAGGATATCCTCAACCTCAACGAAGGGCGCCGCCTGGGTGCCATTCCTGTCGGACTTGTCGGACTTGTCGGCATTGGTATGTAGCGCCATGGTGTGATGTTTCTCTCGCTGATGGCTTGTCCACGTTGGAAATGACAACGAGGGGTAAGCATCTGCACGGCTGCAGTATTTTTGACCAGGTCTTTATACTCTGTCCTTTTCGCCGCAAAGAGTTTTAGCTTTTTTGACCCTCTCTGCCAAGTCACGCCAAGAGCTTATCCTGCTTCTGGTGTGGAGATCGTTACTGGTTAATTCTTAATGCTCTGATCGGGAGGGTTGGATTGGTCTCCTTCCAAGTCTTGTGCAGTAGGTATCTTTCCCTTGCGAGCGCGATGTACCTGTTGGCCAAGACCAAACACGACCAAGTGAGCGTCTTGCATCGGAATGCACGACCTAACATACTTGCCCCCCTCCATCAAGTCCACCTCGATCAATTGGTCACGCAATCTCCTCCACAACACGGCCTACCGCAGCGAGTCTGGGGAATCCTGGGGAAGACGTGGGGGACAAAGTTAAGCTTATTTGTCTTTAACTTGCCTTGTCGGATTAAGACTAAATAGGCAGGTCTGCAACGTCTTTGCCTTGGCACGGTGGATCGCTGCTACGTAGCAAGGAATTCAGGGGATGATCTAGGCAACAAAGTTGCGGGATATTCAGTGGTTCTCTCCTCAGTGGTCAGCTTGGGGTACGATGCGTCAAATGATGCTGAAGGATTCTCAATCCCTGTTCAATTTCGACATCGATGCCGTTTTCCCGCGCAGTGACTGTCATTCCCTCCGTACCTCTAGCTCCCGAGGCTTGACAGTGAGATCTATAGCCTTGTCGTCGTAAACAATAATCACAATCGCTGAGGGGCCTTGGGAGCTATACGGGTTTCCACCGTCTATCAGTTGATGCTAACAATTTATCAAGAAATCACGCATATATTTACTAGATCCAGACATCATTGCGGCCGTATGCCATCCACGGGGATCGCCATTTTTAACAGGATGTCGCTCACGGTCACGCCGAATCTTGCTGCATTTCACCCTGAGCCCGCGGAGGAAGGGATCTACCGGTAGTCTTGCAGAATCGGATCCAACTCCAGCCTGCCAAGCTATGTGTTGGCGTTGATGAGCCAGAGTATTCGGCCCGGCTTAGTATGTACGGTCAGGCTGCCCACTTGGGTAACATATTCGCGTGCGGGTCGGGGTAAACTGTCAAACTTTCTCCGCTTATAGTACCACTGCATGTTGAGGCCATCTTCGTACCTCGTAAGTCCTATGGCATAATGAGGCTCACCCTGTGCCCGCGACTTTGTCCCATGATAAAGTGTTGCCGTGGATTGCTGGAGAAGCTCCATCCATCGCCGTAGAGCTATTAACCTGGTGATCTACTCAAATCTGACCATGGAGCCGATGTTGATGCACCTCTTGTCGGCGTTGGTGATACATTGCGGCTGGATGTTGTATTTGTAAGAATAGAAATAGATCCAGTATGTTGATAGCCTAGGCTGCATGTCCTATGCCGATTTGGTATTCTCTTGGACCACTCGACTCCCCAGGCACAAGCGAAGAAGAAGATTCGGATTTTCCGTGCAGATTTCATATTAAATCTAAGAGCTCGCCATAGCTTTGCATATCGAGGCTGAAGTCCACTTGTCTTTGAAACACGTCGAATTGGATATAATGTACCGTGGCTGGTCCCGGGAAGGTCTAAGAGCAATGAGGCCTCCCCTCAGCCTTTGGGACCTTGACGCTCTCTCATTCATATCCTTAATGGCCCCCTTCACACGTCTATCGCGATCTGCAACTGCGACTGAAAGTGTGAAGTTGGCGTAACCTGCGGAGACTTTTGTCTTAGATGCTTCATCCCCAGTTACGCAGACACCTGCCTCTGTCACTTTGGAATGAGAAAGCAAAATCTCTTCAAGCTCTGCGGGTGTTTCTTCATTTCCTTACGGGCGGCTATTGGAGGATACAACATGAGACATTGTTTACATCTCTCTTTCTACTTGATTAGGTCCTTCTGCAGGTTCCATAAACCATCGGTTTTAACGCTGACGAGAGCACTTGGGTTACCCTCGACGCCTCGACACTGTCATCATCCTCAGCCAAGAACTTGGTCGGCTACGAGTAGAGAAATGCTCGGTATCTAACGGCAAGTATGTGGATTTTAATTGACTCTCATCCAATATCTTGAGAAAAACGCCATTGGTCAAACTCACGGAGGTTTTAATCGCGCATGACTCATCGTGGCCATCTGAATAAGCTCTTTTGCTCGAGCCTGCTTGGAAGACTGACAAAAATTTGGGAATGCTATTTTCCTTCACTGCATAACATCTAGTAACTTTCCCGTGGCCTATTAACTCGCACTGAGCTTGGATCGAACAGGTTGCCTATCGTGGGAAGGTAATCGGAGATGTCGGCCCGAAATTAGCATCGGAATTGCTCTTACCAGTATTCAAGGTGTAGCGTTGGCTAATGGCGAGGCACTGCATATTCTTAGAGGTGCTGGATATCGAGTGTTTTTGTCGTGTTGAGTTGGAATGTGGGAGTGGTGGTGGTACGGAGTAAAACATTGCAGGCCTCACGGTGAGGCCAGAGGTGGGACAGTCCAAGAGGAGAGGGGACCAAACTGTAACACATGAAATCATTCTATCGCGAGCGAATGTACAGTATCTATTACGGTAACAAGCGCATAAGTGTCCTGTCACATAGTTCGCCGTTTACTAATACTGCACCAGGATATAAATTGATGGTCGAAAGAGCCTACAGAGAAAAATGTGATGTTGGGCTAATTTCAATAAAATACGCTGAGCATCACGCAAAAGCTCACCCCATCGACGTAACCTCTCCGGCGAGGTTGTGTTCTAAACGGTCTGACCGTTGTACTTGTACCACCCATTCTGGGATGTGGACAAAACAGTAACGAGCGGGCTGACACGAACTGCGGGGGATCTGCGCTGAATCACTCCAACCATAGTCGCCCAAATAGAAAAGGGGGCTGAAAATGGCATCGATATACCGCTTTGGGCGAGTGCCACCACATGGAGGATTGCGTCCAAGTGACGGGACGGTGCTCATCTTGGGATGCTGATAGCCGTCGGATCCTCCATGTTCCGGACACTCCAGCATCTTTTGTTTGGCTCTAAACAAAACCAACTGCCGAGTTCGGGTGCAATGTAATTTGAACAGCTGGCATGCATAAAGAGATTAGCCTTGAATGGCCTGTCTATCATTTAAATGAGGTGGCGTATAGCATATTGTCTAGAGAACTCGCCCTTGAAAACTGTCTCAAGCCCGAACATGGTCGCTGGTCGCCTCATCCGGGTTACTTGGATTTGATTCTTTGAAGAAGCCACCTAGAATTAGTACATTGTAGGCATGTCAAGCTGAGATGGTATCCCCGCGAGGAGGGTTTGGTCCGAAATAAGGGAGACAAATATGTTGTACAACCGGGCTTTCTCGACATGGGGCAATCCTTCTCCTAAGCTTTTGGGAGGTTTCGACGATCATGGATGAAATATTTATCTTTATCCTATTTATTGTTTGACGGTATCAACAATGTCCACAGTTAAAGAGCGAAGCGCACACAGAGACGAACACAGTAGTGCACTAACATGCACTAGTAACGACGGCTCTGCACTTCTGACGTGACTGCATCACTTGTCCAAGAGCGACACCAGTGCGCGTCATATATTAAGCCACCGGCATCATGCCAAGCCAGTAGTTGGTATATGTCTCAGGAGGCTTTTCTACCCGTGCAGTTGCTGTGGCTGTTCCTGGGGTCTTCCTTCAACTCTAGTCGACTTTCTTCCCTGATTTTACTCTCTCACAGCGGAACCAACCTTGCTCTGCACGTCTCGTTTCAGCTTAAGCACCAAACAACTAGACTACCATCCGAAGAGCCTCAACGACACCACTGAAATGGCATCCCCTGCCGAAGTCAACGGTCACCATGCGCAGAAGCAACGGCAGCGCCACCTCAGCACCATGGGTACCCATCTCGTCGCCGCATCTGGGGAGTTTGTAGGGACATTCCTCTTTCTCTACTTTGGCTATGCTGGAAACATCATGGCTCTTTTGCAGGCGCCATATACGGCGCAAAACGGCGGGTTGGCAAGCGGTACCGACATCTGGATCGCCATGTCGTACGGGTTCTCGCTTCTGGTGAACGTGTGGGCGTTCTACCGGATTAGCGGAGGGTTGTTCAACCCTGCAGTACGCCACTTCATCCCCTGATGTAATTGTGATAGGAGACTCAATCTGTTACAGGTGACATTAGGCTTGTGTGTAGCGGGCCAGCTCCCGTGGATGCGAGCAGCGTTTCTCGTCCCAGCGCAATTCCTTGGAGCCATGTGCGCTGGTGGTCTCGTCAGCGCAATGTTCCCTGGACATATTTCACAGGCCAACACAGTGCTCGGCCCCAACACTTCCATCGCCCAGGGTGTCTTCCTCGAGATGTTTTTTACAGCCGAATTGGTCTTTGTTGTGTTAATGCTGGCTATTGAAAAATCTCGAGATACCTTCCTGGCACCGGTTGGCATTGGGCTTGCAGTGTTCATGGCCTTGATTCCAGGTAAGCCTAGTTACTCACCCTACCTTGCGGATAGCTTACACCGTGTTTATATAGGAGTGTTCGTCACCGGGGGGTCTCTGAACCCCGTGCGTAGCTTTGGCTGTGCTGTTGCTGGCGCAAGCTTTCCTGGATATCACTGGATCTATTGGCTAGGGCCATCTATGGGTGCCGTCTTGGCTGCTCTATACTACCGACTGGTTAAGATGCTGCACTATGAAGAGGCTAACCCGGGACAGGATGCCCCTCATGAGGACGCGGTCTAGCAGAGCGAGACATTATAATGCACTCGGGCTAATATACCTTGGAGTGATCTGGAGATCCGCGGCGGATACTTTCAATGGACTTTCATGGAAAAGCGTTACCAGTTTTTGGCTTACCAGTTGTTGCCTTGCCAGCTGAGCGTTCTTTGGTACAAAATTGTTAATTTTCCTATAGATTCCAAGCATATGCACAGCACCTGCTTCTCTGTTGTCTCAATTCATCAATCCCTATTCCAGGAAGTTGAGTCTTTACAACCCAATACCCAAGTCTTTCTAGCAGATACGCGTATTCGGTATAAAGAACCTGTCCCATAAGTTCTTTGCTGTAGCTCTTTGTCGTTGGGAGGCCCGTCGCATTCCCCCGTAAACCGGCCACTATCCATGTCCAAGCCCACCAAACACTTGGAAGCGAAGCATTCGATTGACATGGATGCCGCCGGCCGACGTCTCCAAGCATCAAAATGCCTTGGTGAGGAACAATGTTGGAGCTTGCAACATTGTTTGTACACCATCTATCTGAACTACTGTCGTCATAGCTGCCAGCTAGTTCAATACAACATGGTAGGCTGTTGTCCATGGTCGTATCCATTGGCCTTCGATTCATCTCAACTGTTCGAGACATTCTTCCAACTATGACAGTGACAACTGGAACAAAACAGATCGTCAGAAGAGTTTCCACTGAACAATCATAACGATGAAAGACCAGGAGGGATCACAGACATGCACCCAGAACACAAAAAGCGTTGCAGGTTGACAGTAGGAAACCTGTCGCGCGTGGACTAAGTCAATGTCTTACAAGTTACATCATTTTAGGGCAGCGCATTACAAGAGGCAGCAAACAAATAATCAGATGATTTGGCTCTAGTCATTTAGATTGGCCCCTGGCTATCTCGTAACAATTTGTCATAACAAGCAAATCCTTTCCCATGCGTTAGTTTCTTGGAATTGGCCACAGGCTTAAAGGCTGTATTCCGTCACTTCCATCTTCCTCACCGGTTTCGTCTTTAACAACCTCGGCTGCCTCTAAGCCTTGGGCCCCTAGTATACCACCGGTCCACTTGTAGACGTGACCGTAGTTGGAGGGCCACGTTTCCTTGGTGCAAGCTGCGCTGTAACGATTTCTAGCAGGTACGAGAAGTATCAAGTTCGATCCCACGACATCCATGTCGCTCGACCATGTCCTCTAGCGGGTTTTTGGTCTTACTAATGTCCGTTGGAACTCCTATGAGGCGAGTCGGAGAGATAACTAACGCTGTTGATCGTTCACTATCCTCCCTTCCTCGAATACTGTTGGGTCCATATTATAGCAAAGGACATGGCTTTTTGCTAATGTGTTGCGTGGCATTGGGCTGTTTAAGATGCCTCTATTGTGTAGATATTGTGTTCTTTTGCTATTGTGGCCCTCTTAGGAGACTTAAAAAAAAGGAATGGCTTTTTGCAAGGTAAGATAACAGGAGGCCTTGGTCAGTCATCCAAAATTCCGCATGTTCTTGTGCCTGCTTAATCTCGTTATCTCGAGTAGCCCTTTTTACTTAGAGACCATTGTTATAGAGCTGATTAATTATCAGGCCAGCGCTGTGCGTTTTCTTACTGCATTTCTAATGCAGCATTAATGACATGAATTCTCGGCAGGGATTAATGCAGTGGAGCTTAGAAATAGGATGTTACCTACCAGGAAGTCCGAGGGACCCGAACTGCGACAGCTTTGTAAGGGTCGGCTGACACAGGATACCGAACACCGAGCAAATACGACACGAGTTGTTAGTTAACTTGCATTTCTAAGATATCTGTTCTCCGTATAAAATCTAACATTTCCGGTGTCTTCAAAGTGTTTAAAAGACTGAAAAAGAGAAAAGTAAAACATGAGTACTTAGCAATCACATCTGGAGAATCCACCTACTAGACTGCTATCAATTCTACAACATCAATACTGCATATCAATTCCACCTCGGAAGAGCATATACAATTCTTCTACATCGCCGATAAAATGCGACACCCAGTGAAACACCGAATCTTTGAGGACAATGGTAAGCTTGTCTAAGCCCAGATGGAATTATGCCTTGGTAGCCTAACTCACAAATCCTAGACCAACACGGAACTGGACCTCATAAGGGATCTTCGGCGAGGCCGAAATCAAACTTACATAAACGTTGTGGATCACCCAAGCAACTTCAGCAACTTAACAGACTGTACAATGAGGCAATGGACGTCTACAACCAGTCAGGTTTGGCAAAGACCTTCGAAGACATGCTGCAGGTTAAGAACCGGCCGCGAATCACCAGAGCCATATCCCTAGGTCTGGGCAGTTTACTGGACACAAAGGACCAACAACGTCGAATCAAACAGCTTGTCATTTTCATGGCTATTGCGTCCCATCTGACCTTGCCATTGACCGACAAGGCGGCCGTTGCACTCTACGCCCAGGATCCAACATTCACACCGACAGACGAGGCCTTTCTGCAGAGCCTCGGCATTTGTGTTCTAAAAACACCATCTGCATTGGATTTGGGCGAGGCAGGACGTATGATAAACGGCGAAACGCTGATCTATTGTCCGTTTCTGACTATTGCCACTTACAAGCTGTTGCTTTCGCCCACAAACCAACCGTCGCTGCAGTTCTCTGACTCGTCATCAAATGCACCCATGTTTGTTAGCGACGACTTCAATGCTCTTAAATTGAAGTGGGATAAGCGAACGGAAGAACGAAGAGACGTTGAGTTGTTGGTAAGAGGGGCGAAAACTGGGAACTATCATCGTCGCGCAGTCAATGGCGATGGATTTTGGGAAATGACAGATCGCCCGTTCCCAATGGCGGTGTATTGGAGGCAATCATCTGCCAACATTAGGCTCGCTGGAGGGGAAAGAAGGCCAATAATTACGACGGGAGGGTTACAGCAACGGAAGCATAAGGTGGTTCTGAATCCAGTCTAGATGCTTTCATGGTTGTGAGAGTGCAGGTTTCGAGGGGCCGAGTGTTAATATTCCTCCGAGAATTCACAGAAGAGTCCGACGGGACTTGAAGTGGCATAGTACTATATACGTATAGAGAGATGACGGACAAGCTTCAATCGTGGGCAGTGCCGTGTCAGGAACCCAAACTAATATACCTCTGAAAGCCAAGGCCGCGTCATCGATTCTCTCGTGGTGGTCTGCTAGCCCAAGCAAACTTGAAATAATGAATTGGTCTCGAGATTTATTACCATCGGAGAAACCAACTAGCCCTCCCCAGGTCCAACTGATGTGTTATATAAAGCTTAAACAAAGCACCACGACCGACTGAAATATAGCAAAACTATGCACACGCGCCTACCACCTCAAACAAGTTCTCAAAGAACGTTAGCCTGTGGCAAAGATAATCATAGCCGCAGATGACTTAATGACTGAACCCTCCTCCTAGTCACTAGTGATTGCCATTTTTACGGTAACGAGTCACTACTGGGAGTGGCAACAAACTTTTATAAACTTTTTAAAACTTATCAAAGAAACCCTGCACCCGTCGTTTCAACCACGGCATCTGTTTCTCGACGCGGTCACTTCAAAGAAACTGACTTAGCGAGAATAAAGCGACAGAGTGCGCATCGGTACTGTGACAGACACATTTGTAGCCTCATCCTTACGCCCCGAAGAACCCACTCGAACCATCTCACAGTCAGAACCGCCGTTGATATTGAATCTCTGCGTGCCAAGTTCATTGTCCGTCTTTCCAGCACAGTTTGCGTTTCGAAAGGCTCGGACAAACCAGGGTTTCCTACCGGGCCCCTTCCAAGTCCAATACTCTTTTAGATCGTAGTCTTGAGGCTCTAGCCTGCCGCCAGAGAGCCGCACGGTCAAAGCAATCAAGCCATTGATGGTTGCGTACAGAAACATACCACTATATGCAGAATTAGGACTAGTGGTTGTATCAAAGACGGAAGTAACCTACGCAATGAGTCCATAGGCGACACTATAAGAGAAGGGCACGAAGGCAATAACGGCAAATGAAGGTAGGGTATCGCCAATATACCGCCAGTTAATTTGTGTCATCTGCCGAGCCATCATACAGCCCACCTGCCAACCATGTAAGTATATACGCGAAGACGGTCTGGGGGCAACTTACGAGAATCAGGGTTGGGCCAGTTGCCCAGGGTGGAATGGAGGCAAATATTGGGACAAAGAAGACAGAGACGAGGAAGCAGAGGCCAGTCACCATAGCCGTAAGCCCCGTGCGACCACCCTCAGAAATTCCCGCGCCGCTCTCAATAAATGCTGTAACAGGAGAGCAGCCTAGAAGAGCACTGATGGAGATGCCCATAGCATCGCAGCAATAGGCAATAGTTGACCGCGGGAAATCTCCATCAGCGGGATCAACTACGCCGCAAAAGCGAACCATAGAGTATAGCGTCGCAGTGGCATCAATGATGTCGACGTACAAAAAAGTAAACAGAGCCAGCGCAAACTGAGAGCCGTGCTTTGCAACGTCCCAATCGAGAACATTCAGGGTGTGCTTCATCGGGTGAAAAGACACTACCTTTCGGAACAAGTCAAACCGCGAGTCTCCTTGATCTGTGTGAGGAAAGTAGGTGATTGCGGTGTTGCGTCTGTCATGTGTTAGTACCCAGTTCGCTGCCATAGAGAAATCAGAGTAATCTTACGGCCATGAGAGAATAGACACAAACACAATACCGATAATGAAGGCATATTTGACTCTGAAAGCCATAAGATACGCTGTCAGTATTCCCCCTGCGAAGATGCCTGCCCAAAGCTGTGATGCTCGTCAGTCTCCTCTATATAAGTGGTAGCAGAATATATGCCATGACCTACCTTAGGGCTCGACATAAGCCCACCGTTACACATCTGGCTATCAGGATCAATCATCTCGGCGGGACATCCAGCAATAGCCAAAGGCGTTGCCTTCCAACCCCCGGTAATAGCGCCGATACCAGCCGAGTAGGATAATCCAATCTCTGTGAGGAAAAGGCCAATGCCAACTCCGGTGGCTGTTTTGATGGTGGCAGGGATGAGCTTAACTAGCCATTGCCGCATCCCAGTCAAAGCCAGAGCGATAAAGATGAGGCCCTCTGTGAACACAGCGGTTAAAGCAACTCCATACGGAATGTGGCCCGATCCGTTGTAACCAACAACTTGAAACGCGAAGTAGGCATTGAGTCCCATGCCGGGGCTAGAATCTGTCAGCATCCTGTTATTTCCATCATCCTACAGCACTTACGCCAGAGCAACAGGGAGATTGGTGAATAAGCCGAAGATGAAGCTGGAGAGAGCCGCAATGGCAGCTGTTGCTGTGATGAGGTCCCGTCTGACCTCTTGAACGAAGTCAGCTGTTGTCGAAGTCTGAGTTGGTTCCATATGGCTTGCTTACCCTCTTTGCAGATCAAGTAACTGTCGATGTTGTCACATTCAACTCGGTTCTCTTTATCACACGGACATGGGCCGCCGGTTTGTGAAAGAATGGTAGCCTATGAGAATCCTCTCAGCATGGATCGAAGACTCCAAAAGATGAGTAGGCAGAATACGTTGACAGCAATGATATATGCCATAGTGGCGAAAGTAGTTGCTCCTGCGCGAATCTCGCCCAGTAGTGAGGCCCCGGAAATCTCCTTGTGCTAAGAGAACTCGTTAGAAACATAGGGAGCTTGGCCTCTGGGAGTGAGATAACTCACATGACCACTCCCCTCGAGTCTGAAGAAGCGGCCAAAGAAACTGGATGCGACGCGTTTGTTGAAACTGTCGACCGCCTTGGGCATGCCGTGAAGTGTGGAATTGGGGCTCTCCATAATGATTGAATATGAACCATATAATTCAACACCAATGCTTGATTATCCGTGAGGTTGTGAGTGTCGAAAGTTGTTCTTGGGCAAGCTGGAAGAAATCTCAAGCTGGGTAACGGGTATATAAGCTCTGTTGAGAGAGGAGTGGCAATCAAAGACAGAACAGATCCCGCAAGGCCAATAGAAGTTGCTATACTCAAGATTTGAAACCGACTGACGGGCTCGAGCTAACCGAAGCGACCGTTTGAGGTCCTAACTCACAGCCACAGCCCCGATAGACTGTCCATTCATCGGGAGTTGCGAACGGGGCGCTGATAACGGGCCGCAGGTGGGCCATAGCGACGGGAGGATCTGTGTGGCACACAGAAGTCAGAGCGGAAGAGCACACGGTCATGTCCCACGCACGAGACGGCCTCGGCTACAGCCGCCGAGTTTATTCATCACAGTCAGGAGAGAGAGACTATCCAGCTGAATTCCTCTCAGCCAGCCCCTGGAGCCAATATTTTTGGCTGTCAAAAGCAACACCTTAGCCACTAGCTCAGCCACCCGTCAAGTACGTGACGTGTATATGACATTAACTAAAGCAGGTTTTCGGACTTTGCAGAATGAACCATTCAGTCTATTTGACGACTGTTTGTGTTTTAGTGGCGCCAGGCTTGCCGGGTGCTGTCAATACTCGATATCTCAGACAACCTCACCGGAACTCTCAATCTACGCGCGTCCACATCATCCGCCGACTTGGGTCAGCTGTTCCTGGTTGATAGTCCTTTGTTATGTTAAAAGAATCCCCATCCAATCTCCCGCCTCTCGCAAAGTGTTGTCGGTAGTCGAGTGACTTGACCCGTTCTTCAGGCCCTGAAATATCGTGTTTGCTAATTCTGTCAAGGACTGACCAGGTCGGGTGGCACGAGGCTGCTTTTCGCGAACCAATGCAAGCTATGTCCCTTGGTTCGAGTGACTCAGCGTTGTGGAATAGGGTGTTATGATGCATGGACAAGATATACGTTGTGCGTCTGTGAGTGGCCGTATTCTACATTTGCCGTACGAGCATGTCACAAACTACCGATCCTACAGCAAAAGGCATGCCTTATCGAGATCTCAGCTCGCTTATTAGGCTGTCAAGGATTGTTTCCATGTGGTCGGGGGAGGACAGTGCTGATCATCCCCGCAAATGGTCTAGAATTCAGCCACGCAGTTGAATGTCTTTGCCATCAGGCTTCAGCTCCCTACAATGGCGCCGCCGCCTCTTCGACCTGCACTGCTACAGCGGCATGGGCCGTGTTTTTCTTCTGTCGCCGAGAGCTGCTATCGCGTAGATTTACCTCTAGACATATTCCAGTTGTCGAGAAGGGGAGGCTAACACCGTCAACATTTGAAGCTCCATTGCGGCTACCACATCATGGCCCTTGTAACGGTAGCGACGCCAAGTATGCTGACAAAGGTCCAGACCATCATTCGTAGGCTGCTTGAGAACAATGCTCGGGGAGAGTGCGTCTTCAAGCCCTCGGGGCCCTCCATACCACCAGTACCATCATGTCCATTCCGAAAAAGTATTCATATTCGCAAAGGCAATCACCTTGAAAACATGGCAAACAAGGAACGTGTCCCTCACGCGAGCGCCTGACCAAGACATGACGGCGTCGATAGCCCCAAGCCACCAACACTCATGGGCGCATCGAGACCCATGCCAGGAGTGGTCTCTCAGCACGAATGCCATGCTAAGAGACGTTAGAACCCCGATCTCCCTGACTATGGCATGATCCAACGGGTAGTAAGAACCAAAATATTAGAGCTGAACTTGGTTGCGGCAAACCCGGTGCTACGGTAACCTCTGGTATATGATATGAGATGGCGCCTCAACTGTTGCCAGCTGTCATAGTTGACGCCGGGTTCTCGGCTCCCTACCAACCTTCAACACTCGGCCTGGACGCGCCCATGATGATTAAGTTCAGCCCTACATTCGCCAATTTATGGGCGTCCGTCGCCACGTCCTGGCTTGCCCCTGCCCTGGTCGAGGGACGCTCAGATAATGGAGCAGGGTTTAGTTTACCCCGGACGCATATACCAAACCTTCCTCCCATCCTGCGTCCTGCTTCGTCTTGCGTCATTCGTCATCGTCGGTCATCGCAATCTTTCCCGATGTCACGGCCCCCGTTTCACCCCCAACTCCAAACTCGGCAAGCCCTTCGAAAGGTCGCTTACCCACCATCTTCCGCGACGAGCCTTGCTTCACACATTGCAGATTTCAATCTACCTGACTTCCCAAAATGTGGAACGTTGTTTGGACGGACCCCAAGAAGGAGTCGAGAAAGGAGCATCGCGAAAGGAAGGCCGCCAAGCAAGCGCGCAACAACAGCCAGAGCTCGATCAAAACAAGGTCCATCTTTAGTCGCGGCTCATCGTCCTCCAGTGAAACACCTCTTTCCAGTTCCTCTGGGCGTAAGACTATCGGGAGAAGCTTCGCGTCCTTTTCGCCCGCGTCATCTTCCGTCCAGGCGCCCGCTACGGCCCCCAGTTTCGATTTGGAGACGGACGAATCCTCGAGTTTCTCTGGGAACGACGAAACTCCAATCGTTTTGGTGGATCGTACTGCTACATCGACGCCTAAACGCATTTTTCCTTGTGAACAAATCGCGGAATACTCAAAAGGTTCGTTGGGCCTGTCGAATCGAAATGATCCTCTACATCTACATCGTGACTTGAATGCTAACCACCCTCTGACAGAAATATACATCAATAACTACAGATGTGCTGAGTACCCATATGAAACATCATTCAAGCCTCCTTCTCCACAATGGGATGCGCATACAACTGAGCGGGTGGCCTTGGAACCTTGTCACGTCGTTCAGACTCTCAGTGAGGATTCGTTCATAGCCAGAAGCACCGAAGTGACAACAACTATCCGGACGGCCCCCGACACTCCATTTGGCCTAAACTCTGAGGTCACCATCACCGCCAACAAAAGCAACAAACCTCTCCATCGCCCGCAGTCCTCAGGCACCCAGTATGTGACCCATACAGCTCATTCGGTCCCTCGGTTGACGTCTGTTAGATCTCATTTATCCTTGCGCACACTCAGAAACCGATCTCCAGGAAGGCCACCGCCGCTACCCAGCACACCCAAACGAAAACCGTCCTCCATCACCTCACTGAGAGGCGAGAATCCTGATAGCTGGAGACCACCGGATGCGTGGGCTTGTACCCCAACAACGGAGACTTCCTTTCCCACAATTCAAAATAGCATGGGAGAACTGGACCCGTCAGATACCTACTTTTCGACGGATCTAAACGCAATGCAGCGAGAGGTCAAGCGACTGGCCAATGAAAGCAACATGACTCGCCTCCTCCGGTTGAAACATGTCTGGCCCATGTTGAATAATCCGGAATCATGCAAAGACCTGGAGGTAGAGAAAACACAATGGATACTGTCAGCCATGTACAACATGGGCGGGCCGATAGATCTCGAAGTAAATCACTGCTCTTCTCAGAACGGATCTTCAGACATGCCAAAGAGGGTACTTGCTCTCTACGAGTCTCCAGGTAATAAATTCTATTAACCTTGGGGTTTGAGATATTCCTTGTTGACACCAATTACTAGCCAGTACATCATATCTAGCGGCTGTGCATCATGGCCGGCAGGTTTACCACCTATCCTCAGCGCCACTCTCGCACACTCTATTTCCTAATATTCACCCGGTTCTAATACCGGTGAAATCGCCTTCAGCGTTTCCCGTGGCCTCGTCCGCGTTCGAGGCCGTCCATTCATTACGTCTCCCTCTCTCATTGGCCTCTCAGGAAATCCCCCGCCTTCTCAAGAACATTCATCGATGCCTCGAGCCCGGCGGCGCTTTGAACCTTACGCTCATAGATCCTCTTCCACTTGCGAGCTCGCTTGGGCCGTTACTTCGATCATGGATTGAAGACCACCTCCTACTGAATCTTGAAGCAAACTTTCGTTGTATGAATCCAAGCAAACTCTTGCCCATTTGGTTGGCAAATGCATCACTTCGCGTTGAAAGCGAACTTACTGAGACGACAAGGTTTTTCGCTGTACCGCTTGAGAAAGAGTTGGCTTCTTCGGATACCTGCTATTTATGTGAAGAAGATATCAAGCAGGAGCTACAGAATCTCGTTGGCCGGATGCTCTGGATGGAGATCTGGGGGGAGTATGTTGTCGCAGATAGTTGGTGGTGGGAGAATGCGGAGATTTTAAAGGAATGTAGAGCGCTGAAGACTACCTGGGAGTGGCATTTGCTCAAGGCATTTAAACAGAGATAAAGGGAGGGCACATGGCATGTTGAGCTCCGGCCTGAGAACCGTTCAGGATCACGACCTTGTCTTCTCTGATGTGAGGGGAGGTATAAAACGACCATAAGAATACAATAATACACAATTCTTGATTAACACATCACATCATGGCAGTAATAAAGTGAAGAGACACTGCAAGTGAATATAAACAGAAAGTGCAGTGATTATCCGGATTCCTGAGCTACCCAGAACTTGAACTAGTGTCAATACTGTGAGTGATTCGACTAAAGCCGTATGTAGATTCAAGCATCACCCACACGCCAAGGGAGGTGATTGGCTTGATTAAAGAACCACATCACCTCGTTTGTAGAACAGATCCACCGCGTTGCCTGTGAATCAGACTCGACGGTGAAACTCATGGGCACTGGCGAATGACGAGTGGTCACCGACTCACTTAAAGAGCTGAGTATCACAGCATCAAGCTTGCTAAGCCTCAGGTCTGAATAACAAATGGCTAGTAGGATATATATACCCCAAACAGGGGCATCCCATCCGGAGACAGAAACCATCAGCCTCCAACAGCAAGCAATACCATCAGCATCCCGCAATAGACGGACGGGAATCCGCCAAAATGTGCAAGACTGTTTACGTTCGAAATTGGTGCAGGGAATGCGACGGTCTCATCTTCTTCGACCAGTTCGACGAGGAGTGCAGTCAGGCAAAGAAGCGGTCGCAGCGATGTCGCTTGGGCATTACTTCTTATGACAACCGCATCTCTTCAGAGTTGTGTGACAAGTGCAAAGAAGCGAAGAAGGGAAAGAAGTGATTCATCCGCGACTGAGGATAGATACTGAATAATAGAGAGCTTTATTCAACCAAACACCTGGTGTTCCTGGTGAAGTACTGGTATCCACCACAACAGAAATTAACCTGGAGTAAGTTCATGTTGGTGAGAGCCTAGAAGGAACGGCACTATTATTGGCATACTGTAACTATTGCATGAGGTGTGTGACCCATTCGATAATGATGGACGCCACGCGTGAGGATTAGTCGTATGTCCAGGTCGAGAGCCAAGGACGTAATATCTGTTGGTGCATTCTTGTCCCAATATTCGGGGCAAGAGAGCATGAGTGGGATGAAGGTTTCTGAAGAACTTCCCTTGAGAAGACAATTTGTTATGGGTCGTGGATTACAATAATATTGATACTATTCGAGGTGCTTCCGCAGTTGAGTTAATTTAATATTGATGAGTTATCGTATCTGCCATAATGTAGATGATATAATGCTGGCTTGAAAACTTGGATACATCAAGCACTCCAAGAATACTGGCGTACACTATGGTTAACCTAGGCGCAGGAGAAAGGCGAAGGCCGACAACATGGGCGCATTCATTGAGCAATCGCTCGCTTGAGTTGGGCAATTTCTGGACAATAATCCCTGGCGTTCTAAAAGTCTATCTTCAAAACGCCATCGACCAGCAAATAAAAAGCTGCTCCATCCCTACTTTCTTCGCCATATCTATAGCTTAATCCTCAGCGACAGCTTGTTGTCAAAGGTCACCGTTCCCCAGAAAGGCTCCATGCCAGCATTTCCCACGTTGACAAAAGTACTCGCACTAAAGACTCCCTGCTTAGATAGGGCCACGAGCCAGTCTTTTATATCTCCTTTAAAGCTCCCTCCCTCTTGGTTACCAAATTGGTCGTTTTCGGCGACCAAGAGAGAAGAAACGGTAATGCCTGTGCCAGTGTTGACACCCTGATACAACTTCCACCCATCCTTGCCAAAGAGGTTGTCAATCGTTGCTACAGGCCCCTTGTCGAAACCGATAGGCACCTGTCCGCCTTCGTATCTGAGCCAGAGCATGAGCTCCTGTACGGCAGTAGAATCCTCATCACCTTTGGTGTCCGAGGTCTTGAAGTCGTACACTACGGCGCCTGGTGGTGGTGCAATTATAGCCGAATCAGTAAGATGCAGATACGAGGAGGGAGACTGCACGCCGGTGTACATACCTTTGTAAGCTGTAGTGTTGGAAACGGTCCACGAATACGTAGTGGGGATGCTTCCAATGTCGCTGAGTCTTGTCTGAAGATTCTGGGTAAGGCCGACAAATGAATACCCTTTCACCAAATCTGCGTTGGTGGAAGAATCGATGTCCCAGATACTGCTCCAGTGGATTTGCTGTGTGTCACCCGACCCTGAAAGACCGTAGTAGCCCGTGCAGCATGTGCCCTTTATGGCTTGATAGTTGTAGTTCATCGAGAAAACAATCCAGGGGGTACCAGCGAGGACCTCGGATTCGTTTGGAGCGCCGCAGTATTTCGAAGCTGGTTCGGCCCTACGTCGAAGAGACGAGTGCGGCTCGCGATGTCCTGTGGTCAACGCATTTACGGCGAGTGCGGGAATCGTGAGGAAAACCGGAAGTCGCATTGTGAATAAATGATGAATAATGGTCTCCGTAGAGTAAAAGAAGGTAAACAAACGAGTGAATGAGACGACTAATAATAAGCTCTTCACGATGCGGTCGTCTTGTTTTTATGTCTCTTGCTGGCGCAGACCAAAGGTCCAGAATTGCGTGTGTCTCCAGAAAAGTCGTATGAAGGATCGACTTGGTTGTTTCAGTTTATTGAGCCACTTGTTTACCGTTATCAATCCGAAACTCGGCCGAAACTAGAAACATCGCCGCGATTGACGGAACTTGACGCTCCAATATGCAAGGACCAACTGCATGGGTCAGCACAGGGAACGGTGAAATGAGATGTCTTACGCAAACCAGTAACAGACCTTGCCTCTGCTGTTATCGATCAATCGAAAACTACGACTGTCGTCTATACATTGCCGAGTACGCGTTACACCCGTTACCGAAATGAGAAATAGAGATTACTTTATTTTTGTTACTTCTCCGGTCTAACGTTGGGCCTGTAGGTACAGCTAGCTAGTTCGCCCCTAATCTGTAAATTCATCACCTTTCTATCGGCCACAGAGAGCTATGATAGAAGCATTGAGTGTTTCCGGTAAAGATATGAGTTTTGACATAATTTTTGTGAAGGCATAGAGCTGTTGCAGTATGACTGTATGACCCTTGCGGCTTGATGTAAAGTTGGGGTTTGGCAGGGAATGCGAGTTAGATTTCCCTTAACGCCGAAGGATTGCGATTGAGGTACGGCGTGCGTTAATTTAGCCGCAGCTGTGATTAGCGTATTAACAAGAGAACTCTCTCTGATGCTATAGTTAAGTGCGAAGGCATCTAGCTCAACCGATAGTTCCATGAGATTCGATAACGCTGGCAGTGCATCTACAGCTGGCTCATCTCTACGATTATCAGTCCAAGACCACAGAGCATGCCCTCACTGTACAGCGGTCACCGCTTGCGGCTTTATTTTGAGTCGCCTGATGATAGTTGCCTTATATGCCTTCCTTGTGACAGCGCGAGCACGGCTGACCAAAGGAGCAATTGGCCTTGGCGGTGCTGCATGTGATGCAAGTTCTTGGGCGTCCATTACGCTTAGTTTAGGCACGATGACAGTACTTTACGTGACAGTTATATGAGTGCTCTATGGAATAGTCAGTAACTTGATAAGTCCAACATAGGTGAGTGTAAATAGACCCTCCCGCAAAGTGAGCAGCTGTTGAGAAATAATGGCTTAGGCTGTACTTCCATTACGAGTTGGTGTAATTTGAGCTCTTATCCCTAAGCTGTATAGGTATGGTTATGCTTCTAGATACTAGAAACAATTATTAATGCTTACATTGGGACGAAAGCTTGAAAGTTTGATCCTAGAATGGCACTCTATGGTTAATAACACCCAGGCTAATGCCTTGGGTTGCACCGCTGACGTTGCTGAAGTGGTATAAAAGAGTATGTGGTAACAGCTATTTGAGAATTGAACTAATTTTCCGTGTTTTTGAAGTATGCATGCCATTTTTCTCGGATCTTAATGCCTCTTATACTTGCGAGTAGCAAAGTTGACTCGGTTGACGAGGGCTTGGCCGCAAGTGGGTGTACAGTCTTGGGAGTGGTACGCACTATTATCTCCCGACAAGTGGTAAATTCGCCATTTAACCTGGTTCTTTATTAATTAATTTTATTTTACATCGGTGGGGCTAACGGTTAATTTGGCCGGCGACTGTCCACAACTTTAAAGATGTATTTACGAATGAATGCTGCTTGGTTAAAGACTTTCCTCTTTGTACTGGGGGTATTCCCTTAAATTCTCAATAAAAGTAATGTTTATGCTTACTCTATTAGCAAACCTGGCCTTGAGTCCGATCAGAGGACCACGACGGCTCCCTGGTTGGTGGCGTTTAGACGACTGCTTCAATACCCTGGAGTTGTTCTTCTGCAAGCTTCCCGACAGACTAACTTTAACAAAGAATCACTAAAGATGCTCTCGAGCATAGTTCTATTTAACAGTACGGTATCGTTGGGCTCGCTTGTGGTGGTACGCAGTTACTCTGTTCCGAGTTTAAAGATGTTTCTCACTCTTGAAAGACAGGGCAGTAGCTAATCATAGCAGTCTTTCAATACATGTAAGACCTTGAGTCTTAACTTATACAGAACAAGAGCGAATAACGCTTCTCACACCCAATAGGACTACTAGATGTCGTTGGATGGTGAACCCGGATATCAGTTCTGCAGCAATTCTGAGCCTTACTGAGTAGGCTAGGTACCAGTGATGTTTGCTAGTGGTTGGCAATATTTTTGGTTTAACGTGTAGATCTTTGGACTTAAACTTGAGCGTTGGGTTGGCCGCTAGCCCGTGGTAGCAGGCATCAAAGCGGTGAGATGATCCCGAAAGGGTCTATAGGCCCGGGTTCCGGAGTGTTGATCGCTCCGATGCTACCCCGGGGATTGGAAGATCAAGTGGGCCGACCGTGGTAGATAGAGTTGATGTAGGCAAGATGAAGCCTTGAGATATATATTATGCAGTTAAAAGGCTTATATCTAGCAAGGCTGATGTTTGCGTCGCATTTGGCTGTGGCCCTCTGAGAACAGATGGAAAAAGCGGAAAGAGAAAGGAAATGGCGACCGCACAAAGATGCTCTCTCGGTAGACATCGAACCGAGCTTGACCGATGCACTTGGCTTGACGTAACCGGCCCGGCAGCTCAATCACGCTACTACGTAGACCTACAGCTAATTATGGTCATCACCCAAACAAAGTGCAACGTCGGGACACGAAAACCACGCGACGGCTTACTACGAAGTACATATAAGTGATCTACTCCGTGTCGAGGGTAGTAATGGCGGCCTAGATAGCCTAACTTGGAAGGTCCCAAGTTGACAGGGGTCGTTGGTGGATCACAAGGCTTATCGCAAAGCCAAAAGGACCTCGGCGCTGAAGCCAAGAGACGCAGGGGTAACGAGACTCTTATGCGGACTATGAGAAGCCTCGAGATGCTTCATCACTAATATTCAATTAGGCAAGAGCTAATCGCGGTTTAGGTTGTATGCTAGAAGCTTTCGAGCTTCCTGTTGTGGACCGTCTGCCAGTGACGGGGGCTTTCAAATCAAGGGTGGCCGTGAATGAAGGCACATGTCTTCAGCACTTTCTATTGCGTCACATGAGTTACAGTTGCATAGCAGTCAAAGTGAGTATGATTGCGATGTGGCACCAGAAACATAGTCAAGTCCCGCTGCAGCCTCGTATTTGAACCCACAAGATAACTGCTCAGCCAGGATTTACCAACCCCAGATATAGCCATGTGTTGTGATTCGGCCAATTGTGACTCGGCCAAGATGGACTTATTGGGCTGTATTCTCCGTGAGCAGATCCACATGATTAATCTAGATTATGGTCCGTCCCGATCCGAACTGCGTTCTCCGTCCTGGATTCTCAAACTCGACCTTCCTATCTCGATATCACTGATGGAGTACATCATGGCGTGCTAGCCTATGCCGAATTGAAAAGCAACCCCAGTCATGGAGATATTAATACCAAAAGAGCACTACCGTTGGATATCTACCCACATACCACGGCCAATGCTACCACCATGTTCCTAGCAGTGGAGCAAAAGTCCCTTATTGTGGTGCTAGTATTGAGAGGCCGAGCGAATTGTCGACATCTAGCTTCCCTAGGCGGCATGGTATGTCCGGAGTAAAGGTTTTGGTTCAATGAGGAAGCTGGATTAACAACATTCCTCTGGCTTGTTGCCCTTATATATAACCCGTTGCTGTCCCGTCATCCAGACTCTGTCGCGAGTCGAGCTTTATCTGCATCTGCGCATCAAGAGGCCTCACTCGATACCCGCTTTCTTCAGGCTCACATACAATGCGATCCACCGGCTCTCTATTGCTGCTAGGTCTCACCGGCTTAGCAGCTCAAGTCGACGCCCACCCTAGCAAGAGACATCCTGATGATTCGCCTCTGAGCAAGCGAGGCATTGACCTTGAGGCTTTTCGCTTGCCAGAGCTGGCGAAATATGTAGCCCAGGAAGAAGTCCCCGAGAAGGCTGCTAGCATCAAGGTCTCCAAGCGGGCCGACTATACTGAGACAGCCAAAGAGTTGGTCAAGAAGACGTTCCCCCAAGCAACCTTTCGATTGGTTGATGATCATTATGTGGGCTCGAACGGCGTGGCACATGTCCGATTCAAGCAGACAATCAACGACCTAGATGTTGACAATGCTGACTTTAACGTCAATGTCAGTCACTTCTCCAAACGCACTAATCAACATGGAAACGCTGACATTTGGTCATCAGATCGCCGCGAATGGAGACGTGTTTTCCTACGGAGACAGTTTCTACACAGGCAAACTCCCCGGTCCCTTGGTGAAGCGAGATACTTCAGACCCTGTCACTGCCCTGAAAAGCACCGTGAAAGCTCTGTCCCTCCCTGTGGACGCTTCCGATGCCAAGGCTCAGCCCAAGGGCGACGAGCACTACACTTTTACTGATACCTCAGGCACAGTCCGCAAGCCCGAGGCGAAATTGGTCTATCTCATTGATGCCGAGAAGAACTTGAAACTCACCTGGCGTGTTGAAACTGATGTGATGGATAACTGGCTCCTCTCCTATGTTGACGCGCACAAGACTGAAAAGGTCGTTGGTGTTGTTGACTATGTTGCTGACCTGGCAACGTTCGAGGTATAGTGAGCAATGTCCTTCCAGTATTCCACCGTCGAGTTAAGCGTTAACACTGGTCAATCTAGTCCTTGGGGAGTTAATGACCCCTCTCAAGGCTCTCGAGTCACTCTAACAGATCCCTGGAACACCGCCACATCTGAATTTACCTGGCTTTCGGACGGCCCGAACAAGTACACCACGACTCGTGGCAATAACGGCATTGCTCAGGTCAATCCATCGGGAGGAAGCGCTTATCTGAACAACTACCGGCCAGACAGCAAGAGCCTCAAGTTTGAATACGATTTCTCCACGACCCAGACTGATCCAGTCTCATATCGCGACGCTTCAATCACCCAGCTATTTTACACTGCCAACAAGTACCACGACTTACTCCATCTCATGGGCTTCAACGAACAGGCTGGAAACTTTGAGTTCAACAACAACGGCCAAGGCGGGCGTGGCCAGGATTATGTGATCCTGAACTCCCAGGATGGCAGCGGTACTAACAATGCCAATTTCGCTACGCCTGCCGATGGTCAGCCTGGTAGAATGAGGATGTACATGTGGACCCGCAGCACACCCAACAGGGACTCAAGCTTCGATGCTGGAGTTGTCATTCACGAGTATACACACGGCCGTAAGTGCACCGTGCAACAGTATCTTGATCGAGATCATGCTTACACCCTACAGTATCTAACCGTCTCACCGGCGGCCCTGCTAACTCAGGCTGTCTTTCTGGCACTGAAGCAGGCGGTATGGGCGAAGGCTGGAGCGACTTCTTTGCCACCGCGATTCACCTCAAACCAAAAGACACCAGATCCACGGACAAGGTTATGGGTGACTGGGTGATCAACAACCCCGCAGGAATCCGGGCTTTTCCTTATAGCACCAGCATGACCACGAACCCGTACACGTATAAGAGTGTGAACTCTCTATCTGGCGTACACGCCATCGGGACATACTGGGCCACGGCTCTCTACGAGGTGCTTTGGAACCTTATTGATAAGCATGGCAAGAATGATGACGATGTGCCAAAGTTTGGCTCGAATGGCGCTCCTACTGATGGAAAGTACTTGAGCATGAAGATTGTCATGGATGGCATGGCTCTGTAAGTCCCCCTTGCTTACCCTGTCGACAAGAAGTAGCTAATACTGAGTCCTACAGGCAACCCTGCAATCCCAACATGGTCCAGGCTCGAGATGCCATTCTCGACGCTGATGTGGCCCTCACGAAGGGTGATAACAAATGCGAACTGTGGAAGGCCTTTGCGAAGAGAGGATTGGGTACGGGCGCGAAGTTCAGCGCCACTGGCAGGACTGAGAGTTTCGATCTGCCCGCTGATGTGTGTGCTAAGAAGCTGTGATGAGTCGAGTGGGTTTAAGAAAGGCAAATAAGCTTGGGTAATACTGGAAATTCAGTTTCGACGCTCCTTTCTGTATATGTAATATTGAATTCTGAACATAACTATGCGCTGTAAGTGGCTACTACTTTTGTTGTTTAATGGCTGCATTGGGGACACTATGTAAACTGCCCTTTGCTCTCTCAAAGGCAAGGTGCTTCCACAATAACAAAGAACACAATTGGAGGATAAGATGTTCTGCCTGCCTCTAGAAATAAAGATTACCCAGATAGATAGCCTGAATTTCATAACATAAAGTAACTGTTAGAGAAGCATATTAGACGAAATTGTACTAAATTTATGATAAGCTATCTTGTTATCAAGTACATGGTTGGCGTCTCCAGAAGCAGAAGTACAACTTAGTTTCAAAAGGAATGCATATTTCGAAGTCAAGATGGGGAAAAGGCAAGGCTGGCATCTCACGTTGCAAAGCAAGTGAGCCAAGATTGATGCCACTGAGAAGAAGCAAGCGGTCGGTGCCTCAATGATACCTTATTACAAGGCAATAACCATCATAGCCGCCATGACAGCCGCAAGAAGAAAGCTTGTCTGGAGAGAACTTGTAGAACCGTCGTTCCTGCTACCTTTCTTGTTGGTCTTCGCGCTAATCCCAGCGCCCGTTTGGTCCTCTTCATCTTGGCTCCCTTTGTCGTTACTTTCGCCATCATCATTATCGTTATTGTCATCGTCCTTGGATCCAGGCTTCCCTGTGATCTTGGCAACAAGATTACTGCACGCAGTTGATCCAACAGGGATAAGACGCGTAACAAGCGGCTCATCACTGCACGCCGTCCAAATCTCTCGAAACTCTGGGATGTGATCGCTGTGCCATTCTGTCCAACTAGATGCCCATTCCGAGAACAGCTTGGACGAGTTGCCCGTCACGATAGGCAGCTTGCAGGGATCCTTCGTGTTGTAGAGGCCGCCTATTGCGAAGGACACGGCGATTTCGGAAATAGCCATGTCGGGTGCAGGCGCGTCGGTCATCTTGGGTTCGAGGGACGTCACGACCGATTGACATGATGTATGAAACGGCGAGGCAATTTTAGGGCCGGAGCTCGTCTTAGTTTCCCTTGGAACTTGAGCAGCAACCTGCAAGGCGCCGTAGGCGACAAGGAGGAAGACTTTGGTGGTATGCATGTTGAAGTAGAGCCAATGAAGAAGGCAACAAAACCAGGTCAAGTTAAAGAATACCATCGACAACGAGTCTTGGATGGCTTTATCAGCATTTATACTCTTGCTTGTCAGAACCAAGACTCGGAGGCCTCACGCTCAAATATCTTGCCACGGGCGCGAAACACTCAGTGCCCAGGCACATGTCCGGGAGTAGCTACAATAACAGCTGTCTCAGCTTCCGAAACAACTAATGATTGTCCTTTACTTTGGCCAATGGAATCTTACGTCTATTTCGGCTAAACAGTTATAGGGGCGCAGTATCCAGTGAGTGCATCGCTAAGCCCCATTCCATGTTCAAATCTGCTTGAATCGCTCGCAAATGGCTCGAGTAACTACTCCAGGACCGATCTCCCACTAGCCCTATAACAGGATTGGGATTCGATCATATCGAACATCTCTATTCACTGGACAAGTCACTGGCCAGACGCCTGTGCTGGGAGTGTGTGGCTATGCCCGATAATTTCCCTGTAGCTTCGCCGCTGGCTGCCTCAAAGGGAGTGCTATGTGGGCTCCAATTGGGCAACTCGGACTCGCGATCGAGAAAGAAAACGTTTGCCATACGAGGATTGCCTTGTGACTCGAACTGCCAAGGTTGGAGGCAAAATGATGCGGCGGCTTAGCGTAGACTCAGCCTCACTGATGCTCACGCACTGCATACGACTTGTTCATAATGTGATTGGTGAGATGGGGCTTAAACACACAGGATCTTATTACCAATAGCTGGTGTCTTTTACGGCCTGGCAGTGGTTTGGAGCCGCCATTGATTCCAATATATCATTCATTCCACGTTGTAAACCTACTTGCATGATTGCTTTCATAGATTGGTGAGTTGATCGCTGGTAGTTCTAACGGAACATACATAGAGCTCCTATATAGCCCCAGAGAACTTGAAAGTAATACAACACCAACATGCCATAATCTTGTTCTTCCTTTTCAGCGCTGGAGTGTCATAGGTTTCCCTTGATGGCTGTAACACTGCGCTAACAATACCCGTTATCTAGAGGCCCTTATACGGCTTAGATCGACGATGCGAAATTTTACTGACTCGGCGACTTCTAGAGACGGAAGGTAGTGTCGGATGGCTGTGGTTCGGATGGCTGTGGTCCGAGATGATCGTGGCGTTGAGGCATTGGATGGAACTCTTGGTGGTCCATGATGCTTACGTCGCTGGGTGTGAGAAACAGGTACTTGGCTGTGCCCTAAAGAGTAGGCAAGTTCTTCTGGACAAAGAGAGGGCATGTGAGACCTGAATGCGGCCTCGACGAACAAGGATAGTTCAGTGAGCCCCTGAGCTTCAGCTTGTGAATTGTCTTGGTTTGGTTGTTGTTGTTGTGTTAAGGTGGATTGTCTCTTGGGTGGAAAGCAGGCAGCTCTTATAGCCACTGAGGGCTGGAATAACCTCTAGTGATGCATTTGGTTGAGTCTTTCCTTCTGCAGCTGCAGCAGCCGCAGCAGAAGCTTTAAATTAGGTTATTATGTAAGTATTAGGTTATGATGCTTGAAATGTGGAAAAACTGCGTTCTTTGTTATTGTGGAAGCACCTTGCCTTTGAGAGAGCAAAGGTCAGTTAACATAGTCACAAAACAACGAGAGTACTATAACTAGCATGTAGTCTTTGTTGAAATAGGATACTCTCGGGCTAATTTCCAATGCCGGGCGACCTAGATTTCTGTTTCAGAGCTGGACCTCCGTCTTGATCTGTGGAGAGATGAAAGCTGTGGTTTATCTCATGACACTAAGCTGCCGCGGTGAGGCCCGGGCTACGCAAGAAAACACGGCTCTCTACTAAGCTTATCTGATTAAATTACTCTTTTGCAGCTACTTAAATATCGAAGGGACCCTAGCTTAGACGGACACTTTCATCTCATCAAACACATACCAGTATTCCCATATTACTAGTACACGCTTAGACGCTTCCCCTCGGAACCTTGAGCCCTTAAGAGCAGAGGAATCCCATGTGATCCTCCGCGTAAAATTGAAACTCATAATGTAAAAAATTCTCGTCGTTTCGTGCAAGCTCAGTAAAACACTCCTTGCCAATTTCGTCAAGGTATCTTGTGAAGTAGAGAGCAGTCCGACGGTATTCCTCCTCAGTATCCCACTCAACCTGGTCTTCGCTCACCTCAACAAGCTCTTGCTCGCAGTCATGAACAAGTCTCGGCGCGCCTTCTTTCTTCTGTGCTACCCAACGCGTATCTCGATCAATGAGCCAGATAAAGAACTTCATTTCATCTCGAGCTATACCTAGGACTGCATTTGCTGCAAATCCTCGGGCTGAAGGCTCATCGAGCAAGTCATAGATGCTCTTAGGAAGGTTGATATTCCAACTTGGGTTAAACTCTAAGGCAATATCCTCAACATCTCCATAGCCCATGTGCCAGTTAGAGAAGGGAAGATCGTGAAAGACATCCCGCCAATTGATTGTGCGTGACCAATCAATAGGTCTAAAGCAGAAAATATCATAAAAGGGACGGACCATCAGATGCCACTCCCCATGATGAGATTGAGGTTGCACTGTCGTAATCGCCGGGACTTGACTTTCTTTCCTAGATCGACAAGATCTCTTCCAGTTCTTGAATCTATACTCAGCACGCCTGGAATGGCTTCTCTTCTGATTCCATTCCTCGATTTTGAAATGGCTCCTGATCACCTGGCTCGACTCTCTGCATGCTGTCCATAGCCCAGCATCCCAGAGGTAGGCAGACTTATTATCTTTCGACATTGATGAGCCGTTTTGTAAGACGTCGGCTGCCGAGATGGCAGCTGCGTAACATGTGCCAAGTGGCCACTCGAGAACTGTGACTGCCTGGTCGGCACTTTCGCCTTTGTCGATAAGGAAGAAGTAGTGCAAGCCGTCTCTGGTCCTGGACGGACGGATCGCGAGCTCCCAGATCTGAAGTCTTAGCTCGCACGGTAGGCTCTGAAAAGGATGAAAGGTGGATAACGACATCGTGAAGAATGCAGAAAGAGCCCCAGAATTAAGGGCGAGCTCTTCGAAAGCCGCTCACAGTCAAAGATGGCTGGGAATGTGGCGCCGTCGGTAAACGATTAGGCGAAGACAAGAAGGTAGTAAGTGCCGGTTTTGTTTGAGATCAAAACTTTGCTTGACGATGGTGAAAGAAGGAAGCTGGCTAACTGAGAACGGAGGGGGAAGGAGATTTTATCTATCGCGTTCAAGAGGAAACGTGTTAGTTATGAGTCATAAGACCATTAAGGCATCAGGCAGATGCTCAAGGCGTACATTGCGATGCAGTTGCAAAGCTTATTGCTGGAATGAGTCGCGATGATGCGTGGTATCATCTGCCATGCCCTGATGTTGTGGCATTTCCACCCGTGGCCCGCTTCCACCTATCTTTGGCTATTATACGGAAAACAAGGTTGAGAATGAACAAATAGCAAAGGTTAGAGAAAGATATGGCGTCCTTCTCAATTTCCTGGATAGCGCGGTGATAGAAACGATAAGCATAAAGTCATCACCTAATGCGACTAGAAACTTAATATCATCATAGAGGAACTGTCACGATAACTAAGAGGCCAAGGCGCCTTCATTTCTTCATTTATGTAGTCTATAAACTGAACAGCGCATCGCTCCTCTTAGAAGTGATAGTTTATGGAGAGTGGCTGGTTATAGAGGTCAAAGTCTAGTAAGTGATATAACCGGACTTTCTCTTCCGTAGCTCACGAGAGTACAGTTGATCTGGAAGGCTATAGTCTCCTTGAGTCGTCGACTTGGTCCCGGTGATAGATTTACCCCCTGCAACTATCTTAGGACGGAGAAACGCAACCTGGCGGATCGACGTCATCCGGTTGGCGTTGAACTTATGAACTCAATACGCAACAGTCATTCAGCGTCTGCCTTGTTTCCATCTACTACTATTAATTGGCCTGCAGTATGCGGTATATTCCAATCTTTCTAGTCGTTACAATAAATACTAACTCACTTACTGCTCCTGGTTTTCATTAGTAGGAGCTCCTTACAGGGACCTCAGACTCAATGAAGATACTCATTCAATATTAACTTCGGTCGCGCTCAAGCGATCCTATTACTGCTCAAAGTTCCACACCTCACTATTGCTTCTATACAAGCATTCATGTTGAGGTTAAAATTGAGCATAGTCCTGTGGCATTATCTGCTAGAAGCTATCTCGTAGAATCTGACGTCTCTGAAGAGACAAACACAAAACCATGAAGCATAAACCTTTTGAAAAACATTCAAACTCACAAACATCGCATTGTGCAGAGATTCCAAGCTTGCTAATGCTCCCGCGATGAGCTAATAAGCAAAGCTCCCCATGACCAGCATCAGTTGTGTTGTTCGGTACTAATAGTGACGGGCACTGGTACGTAGATAAGGATCAATGATCATTGATGGGTAGAAGCATAATGTGTTGCGTGGCATTGGGCTGTTTAAGATGCCTCTATTGTGTAGATACTGTGTTCTTTTGCTATTGTGGCCCTCTTAGGGGACTTAAAAAAGGGATGGGTAGAAGCTGTGTATGACTTCTGTTTCTGATTTTTAAGCTTGGGCACCTTACCTGTACTACAATTGACAGAGCAATCCTTGGGTATCCTCGTGGGTAACCTCTATTTCATTCCATTGTCATCAGCCACAAGCTTTCGACCTAATAATTAAGAAGCGATCTTCTATGGTTAACCAAGTCACGATATAATGGACGGTTGCGAAGTCGGGTGCCCTTAAGTATCACCGCTTGAAACGTTCCATCAATATGTAATAGCTAGTTAAGCGGACTTGTGTATCTAATCACGCGAAGTCTCTCCTCATACACCATCCCTATTAATGCCTCATCTTCGATCTTCTGTCCTGGCCCTCGCTTCGGAAACCCCCAGTGGCGTAGACGATAGCTGGCTATTGTCCCTAACAAAAAAGACCTCCATCTCCGAAAACATCCGGATCTGCGTCTCCTACATTGCCTGAAGTTCGTCTAGATGAACCAGGTATCCGGGCGGCACCACGAGGAGGTTGTAGGAGTCCGACTTCGCCGCCCTTACCTCCACCACTCTCTGGTGGAGGCCCCCCATTTGGTCTCAGCAACACTGGCCTGTTTGCTCAGTCGAGGCTGTACCTTGGTTCAATCTAACCCGTGGGTAGAGGCTGACCATGGCTCATCCAACTCCGTAAAGGAAGATGGCCGCGTTGTAGGGGTTTTCATAACCGCTTGTTAAAGCTCAAGATTGCCTTCCAGAAGCCAGTGCTAACCTTGGCGAACGGCTCAGAGCAATCAGATATTGAGGATGGACTCACCGCTGGACAAGAATACCATGTTTCTTGTTCTCAGTCAGACTTGTCCCGTGGAAGGTCATCCCATTTCCCCTTTTTAAAGGGGCTGGGGTAGTGCCCCGGTGGACTCGCGCACTTGATTGCCTTTTTCCCTTTCTCCTCCTTCCGTGCGTCCTTGGCAATTTTCTTCCCTCGCTCAGTCGGAATAGGAGTACCGTCAGGTTCCGACTCAGTGGATAAGATTGACCAGTACGCGTCGATGATGCCCTGATGAAAGTTGCATCGTTCCAGGTCAATAGAGCCCACGTTGTATCTTTCCTCGAGCCTCTCCTTGCATTTTTCGATGACCTTCTTCATCTTTGTCCAGTTGATAGATTTGAAGGGCTCTGTTTCGTTCCACTCTCCTTCTCGAAAATTGGCGACCCTGGGCGGAGGCTTGTGGGCAAATTCGGTCCGATCGCTGTACACCCGAATCCATTCCAGACATGTCGCCCTTTGTATCCCTGCTTTGCGACAAATGTCCTCTATTCGATCGAGGAATGGGGTCTTGGGCGCTGAAGCTTCTGGCTCACCGTCCTCCTGCCACCTCTCCACAAGATTCCGCTCCTTGGTGACGTGCTCGTGAGTGTCGGTGGTCCCGCGGCTGTCCATGGCACTCCACTTTGCGTCCTTGTTGGCCTCCTCCTACGCCTCTTTTGGTGTTTTCCCTTCTGCTATGTGGAATTCCTGAAGCACCGGGCGAGTTTCTTCTTTGACCTTGATCTCTTTCTTGCGCACATCCATCAAGATCGCTGCCGCCCAGTCCCCGAATTCGAAGAGAAGCTCGATGTCATGTAATGCTGCGTTCGCTCCGCGTTCCTTGGAACGGGCATTCTCCGACTCGGACTCTGCGGCATCGACCCGGCCTTGCAGCTTGATGACTTGGGCTTTAGTGTTTTCGAGGTCCTCCTTCAGTTGTGCGATCTTTTGATTCAACTCGACCCGGGCTCCTCGAGCTTTCTCGGCCGCTTCTTGCTTCTTGACGAAGAACTTCCATGACTCAACAAGAAGGCGTTGGTCGACATCGCCCAGATTTCGGGATCTGTTAGCCATTTCATGAAGAACCTGACTGACCTTCTGAGCATCTGGACTCATGCCACCTGATGCCTGGCGCCGCTCAATGTCAATGATGATCTCGTCAGCCTCTGCATCATGCTTCCGCTTCTGGGTCCTGTCAGCAAGGTAAACAGTGTTCTTGAGGGAAGACATGATGTTTTTTTGGGTAAGACTGGGTTGTACAAAGTATTGTAATGTTTGTGTTGATGTTTGGCTGCGTTGATAATTCTTGCGGTTGATACTTGATGGATGAATGGAAGGTTTATTCTGTCGCACCGTGAGACGAGAGAGTTGGGATGTTTAACTAGGTATGGAAAGAACACCTCGTTCCCGTAGTGGCCATACCTTCCGTTGGTGTCTGATGGCTTCATGGCGGATGACATGTTTATTTGGAGGAGGCAAGAGGATCGTACCTACCGTCCAAAGAAGACACTTCGAAACACCACCAAATTAATTCTAGCCCCTTCTCGATTTCTTCCTCTTTTCTTTTCCTCCTAACACCCACTATCGTACGAGAAGCAAGTCTTTTCTCAGCCAACTGGCCGCAACTTGCCGTCGACGCAATCGCTAATACATGCCTTTACGTGTAGATAGAAGCAGTCCCTCACGAATTGAAACGCGTATGCAAATTCAATGATTCCAATCCCACTCCCCTCATTCGTGAATGGACGCTTACGGGAGATATCTGGTAATACAATCAATCACAATGCCTCCATCACTCACCGACTAACTTGAATAGAAGCAAGCAAACATTCCGGCAAGAATCCTTTGCCCAATCCGCATCGACATCAACGACAGGAACTCTGTCAGAACGCTGTTGTTACCAAAAGGAAATACGCGCTTACATATCGAGCAGACCGCTCCTCGTGCCATGCTCTCTGGTCGCGGCCGTGGCGGCAAGGTAGATTCACTACCAACCGTTTTTCATCATGACACGCTGTTAACAAGGCATTAGCGAAACTTCTCCAGTGTATGTCGCCAGACTTTATCGACTCCAACAGTATTCAGCCGTCTGACGTCTTGAGTTAGATGTCTCATAATTCTGGAAGCCGCGCCGCTTCCCTGGTAAGATAGTCCAGGATCATACAGTGTCAGTTACTGACAAAACAAAGCAGGGTGGACAGAACCAGGCGGCCGAGCCGCCCAAGAAGGTAAGTTTTACTCTTCACCAATATGACGTGTCTGTTTGGATATTAACATGTCCTTAGAAGAGAGCACCAGTACGTTTGAATTGAGTGGGACATGCGCAGCGATAACACAATGGTTGACTCTGTTCTCAGCCTGGATCTCGAGAGGTAGGTCCTGTTTGACCCTGGAGCGACTTTACTTGACACTGACCTTGTTATGCCCTACAGGAGGCCGAGGAGAAGGCCGAGGTAAGTGAAATATGTATTCTCGGCTCATGACTTGTTACTTACTCGCTCCAGTATTGGAAGTCTGAGGCCGCCGTATGTCCTCCAAAAACTAGTCGAGTCGCTCCAATTACTATTTGACTAATTACTGGTTCGTCGCGCAGAGACTGCTAGAGCAGATATCGGTAAGTATTGTGTATCAGTCATTGGCAGGATTGGTCACTTACATGCCTATGTTTTCAGGAGCTTGAAGAACGACGAGCCGTAAGTTGCCCCTTCTGATCTTGCTTTTGATTTGCTCTAACTACGTGCACACAGAATGCAGTCACAAAATGGAACGTGAGTGCTTCACGATGTTCCATTTACCTCCACTTATTGAGTCTCACTGAAACGTGGTTTCACAGAAATGGCTAGATATCCGAGATGTAAGTGCTTCACTTGATGGGACATGGCTGGGACAAGCTAACATGAGTAAATCAGACACGTCCCGAAAAGCCAGTAAGTCGCTATCTCGTCGCTGGAAGTTACATAGTGGCTGACGGTATTTTACGTGCAGGACCTTGAAGCAAAGCTTCAAGTAAGCATTCTACACTTGACTGCATCTACGGTATCGTTGACATGTAATATAGGAACTCTTGGCCGAGGAGAAGGCCCGCGTTGCCTCTGTTTCCGCCGAGAAAGCTGTGAGCATAGTATTTAGGCCACATGGGCTCTGAATCTAGCTAACCGCGATAAATAGACCACCGAATAGATAATCACGCGGAATCATGGGACAGGATACCGAGAACGGCGGAAAGTCAGGGGTAGAATTGTACGTAGGCCACATGACGACCTCTCCCTGCAGCAGTACAACTTCGCCCCTATCGTCCTCATCTGTAAGAGTGTCTTATAATCCAGGAGCCGTCTCATCTGTTAGTCGATATAGGTCTCTCAACTCGTCTTTATTGAGGTCTTCATAGGAAGGAGAGAAAGGGCAGTTCAAGTAGTTGAGGTCTCCAATACGGCGTTTACCATCATTGATTAATCAGACGTCTCATGTGCTTGGACGGGTGACTTCTCGTAGGTAGCGACAGATAGAGCGGCCGGTTTCCCATTCCTTAGCATACAAAATCCTACAACAGCTGGTCTCTAGGGTCATCACCATCCCAATTCTCTTCCCACTGGCGCTTCAGTACCTCATTTCCTCTGGCACTCTCCAGCGTTGCCGCATCCCAGAAAATATAACCCCAGCGCCGCATATCATCCTGAATATACCACCCATATAAGTTACTATACGTATCGCCCCAGATCATAGTCCAAGCTAGCGGTGCTTCTAACTCGCTGTCCCCCCGGAAAGTCATTGGGGATCTCTCGTCTTGCATCCGATCCCGCTCGGATGGGTCGTCCCTGCGTCGTATGTACTGTTGTGTTTCACCAAGGACGCCCTCTAACGCATTGAATGGGATATAGGACCTGATCATATTCTCCTGCACGAGGCAGACGAGATGTTGGTGGTCCCTGATGTTGAAAAGGACCATGTGTAGTAGGGAAAGACCACACAATGTTATTCCTTCGAGATAAATATCTCGATCAACTATTGCCGTGTTAGTTGCATTCGCGCTGGACCGAGGGTGCAGCTGTGATGGTGCCAGACTTACACGAATTAAGGTCAAATGCCCCTTCTGGGGTGGGAGGCCGACCCTGGTCGTCGAACCGGGGGTTATCGGGATGTATATCCCAGTGGATATCCTTGAGGATGTTATCGTAGATATGCTGTGCAAACTGGTAGAAGGAGAAGAGCTCCTCGATCTCCCACGGCTCAAGCATATCGAGGAAATCCTGTATGACTTCGTCTCGAGATGACCTAACAGCTTTATCGGCAGGGCCAGCGAGTTGGCAGAGCAACTGGAACCGATATACGGCGCGCAGTAACCGTAGCACCTCGGTGCTACTGAGTATAGCCTCCTGCTGGTGGCCTTGAGGGTCCTTGGCGAGGTTATCCAGCATCCAACTGGCAAAGTATTCCATGATAGGCGTTACATAATTGGTGTGAAAGACGGCCATACTGGAAGCCTCCTCATGGGTGAGCTTATCGATAAGTGGTAGGCGTCGTCCGGAGGTTCTCCCCGCGTAATGCTTCAAGAACTGTTTCCTGTCGTTGCGCTGGGTCTTGTACAACTGAACAGAATAGGCGTCGACAATCACGCTGCCCAGTGTTGCCTGGAGGCTTTTGCAGAGAAGATACCTGCGGTCGAACAGGTACTGCTGGTGAAAGGTCGGTGAGGCGCGGACTAGCGCCTTGAGTTGTGGGAGATCCAAGAAGGAAAGAAGATGGCGCCGGACTTCGGGCGGAAGACTATCAAGCTGACTATTAAGCACAGCATTGGGCTTGGCCTTGGGGGTTATCCATTCTGGCTCTGTTTGTTGAGCCGCGGACTCGATCATTGTTCGAGTGAGGGCAGCAACTGGGGTGCGTTCCGACTCTTGCGGGATGCTGATCTGGGCGGAGCGTTTGAACTTGGCAATCAGCCGCTTCATTCTGGAGGTTGAAGGGAAGAGAATCCGGATGCAGATTGTCGTCCAAGCGGCTGCATGCTGAGCACTTCGGAGCAAGGATGCAGCCGCGTCAGCTGGCGGCTAATGGTTGGCCAAGGAAGAAGGGTGATCCATTATGTTTTTCGCGGGCGCTAAGCAGAAAACTAAACAAGACTAGTTTATAGTTTGTTTATTAATATATTATAGCCTGAATCGAGTTGAGCAGGTTCCTTGCTAATATACTCTTCCGATAGCTATTCTTGCTGCGTGGACCCGGAAGTAAGAACCTCGATGATCCACCACTGGGCCGGATCCCTTGTGACGACAAGCATCATAGGTTGGAGAGTAAAGTCTTCATGTCCAGGGGAAGAGCCCATATTGGCAGAGGCGGTGTATGCCGAATGAGTGTGTAGGGTACACCTCAACCATGGTCGTCAGTGCTACTCTCCAGACCTTGGCTTGATCTCTTGTTCACTTCATCATCGGCCGGATCATCACTGCCTGGGGCAACGGCAGCAATCAAAGACTTTCTCCACCTGCACGCATGGTAAGCTGGACATGATTGAGGAAGCACTGATCATCGCTGGAATTGCTATCTCATACTAGGTCGACTATGGGAGTCTACGGCATATTAGTTTGTCGATAGCTCTTCTATCGTCGCCATCTCCACGGGATAGGGACCGTGTTCAGGTCTTATTGCGGCCCTCTAAGGAGAGACAAAAAAAGAATGATTGGAAGGTAACAACTTCTGCGCGGCTGCAAGCCTAGTATTGCCTCATGCTTACGACCATCGGGCGGTTACGTAGCGCGCTTTGCTTTCAACACCAACAACACCCTTTCCCAGATGGACAACCCCGCTCAGGATTAACAGTGATATCAAGGGCAAAGAGGGCCATATTCTGTGCGTTTTGAATTTTTCGCGTGTCGTTAAGACCCTTTTGAAGCGTTTTGCCAAATTTTTGGTCACGACCCCTGCATCTATAGCAGTCTCTAATTAGCATCCCTTCGTCCGATATGTAGGGATAAGAGCTTACACTGCGGTAGGATATGCCAGGTCAACACAATTCCTTTCCTCTCCAGTAGCCATAAGGACATGCTGCATTTCATGAACGATAGTCAAGGCGGCGGATGATACAGGCGTGTCTTTGTTCCCCGGGTCGAAGTTTTTGACAACCTCGTTTAGCTGCGGAAGTTGGAAGAACAATGGGCAAAGGCCAATAAGAGTTCCTTTAAGATCCAGGTTCGGGTAAACAGGGTTTTTGGTGCCGGCTACCCATCCTCCCCTGCAGCGAAGATCCTTCTGAGGCCAGCAAGTGAAGGTCAACGCATTTGGGTCCAGTGTTCCCGGGGTTAGAATTTCCCTTGTTACTCCGAGGGGTGGGCTAAGGCCGTCAAGGGGTGCTTGGAAATTATGAGTCTTGATTGCCTTCCGGGTTGAGTCAGGGTCTTCTCGAAGATCAGCGTCTATTGCAACCATGAAGACTCCTTACGCGTACCATTGTGCTTTCCAAACCAGTCTTTATAAGCCGGTGAATTTTTGATATCCCGATAGGCCAATGCTTTTATGGCGTTCTGAAGCATTTTTAGAGCTTCTGGAATAAAGGTATTTTGGAGTTGTGTGATTTGATCGTTATTGCAATGCCCCGAATCATGAAAGTCTTTCCCTGGTACCTTGATCGTCGCGACCTTGATCGCGGAGATAGTCTTTGCCGGGACTGCTCGTTCCAACAGGGCTGGGGCGCGATTGAGGTTGAGGTTCCGACGCATCAGATGGCTGAAGGCCGTGGTCACAAGGACCAAGCCGAGGATTGCTTGCATTCTCATGTTTGTGGAAGTGCTGAGAAATACGAATGGTGTCTTGGATTGTAAGAGTGAGAAGGATGGTTGGATCAAGTCGATAGCCAAGGAGATGGCTTTGAACTATTATATATTCAGACGGATACTTTAAGAAGAGCCGTTTACTTCTATTGTCCTCTAGCAGGGCGAATAGTGTGGCTCAACTTCGTCCCCCTCTTTTCCTTTTTTTTCCCTCTTAATTTTGAATCCCTTAATTTATGGTGTTATGCTGATTGCATGGGATTGACCGCCGACCCTCACGGCAAACAATAAAAATAGTCTTCGTAGCTTACACTAGGAGGTTGAATAGTGTACTTGATTCGGAATGTGTGATATTTCCAAGTTGTGTCGGTCCGACATCACGTGCAGGGGTTCCTGGTTAACAAAACGGCCAAGGCTTTGCCGCCCAGGGTGATGGCGATTGACTTTCCCTATCAATCTTGAACCCTTGAAGCAGTCGCAAGGCTCAGACAGGGACAGACCTTGGCGGACGACTGTGCAGTGTTGTGTGGAGTGCGCTATAGACGCTTGATGTTTCAACTCTTGTAACCTCTCCTCCTACCACTCTACCCGCTGCCACTCCAACTTCCTTAGAGCGTCACACATGGGTCCCAAGTTAATTCAGGCGATGACTGCAACTGAAAATGGATCCTTCGTAGGAAAAGTGTCAGAGTGCTACAAGTCGCTGATGGTTGGAGTGGCTGGGAGTTGATGGACACGAAGTTGCCCCGTGAAGCACCTCCAGCTGAAGAGATGATGACTTGCCCAAATAGCAAAGCCTCCAATAACGGCAAATGCCGAGATTTTGAAACAGTTGTCAGATATGTCCTCCCGGACCACTTCGGCAGCTATTCCTGGATACGAACCCCAGCGCTTAGTTAAAACACGGCTATTATGCAAAATTTAAAGTTGTTCTAGAACTGATCATGATTACGCGGTTGGTCTGTTGAGGCCGTACCCGCCAGTTGATATAACGAAATCGGCAGCTGTAGTTTATGCGACGTCGTGGCTTTATGTCGGACTGACTCTTTTGTCGGTCCGTTCATTATGAGCTCTATCAAGAGGATCATGGAATAGCTCTGGCATCACAAGAACGGTATGATGGAGAGATGAAGTAGCTGAAGTTGTGTCGACCGTCTTCGGGTGATCTATAATCCTCCCCCACTCAATCACATCAACGAGCCGCCCCGCATTCTCGCCGCCCGCCAAGGAGGCCCACCAACCACCATCTTCATGCACTCATGCCCAGGTCAAGGTTATCTGCCGTCTAAGGATTCCTCTTTGGCCTGCTAAACAATCATTCTTCTATTCTCCCCTACGCTGCAGGCGCCATGGACTGCTTCAGTATGGACAGTGAGTCGCTAAAGCTGGCCATCCAGCTCCAGCACCAAGACCTGAACCTGTGGGAGCAGTCCAGGAAGGGCAAGCAGCGCGCGGACGAGGTCACGGACTCGGACTTGGCTCTGGAGGCGTGCCGCCACGAGCTCGAGGCCATGGCGACGCTGGTCTCTGACCGCGCCCTGAGCCTCAGCGTCGCGCGGGCCGTCGACTCGGATGCTCGCGTCATCGCCGAGGCCAAGGCGGCAGAGGAACAGGCTGCCCGAGACCGTGACTTTGCCTTGAGGCTGTCTAGAGACCCCCATGCGAAGCCTGCACCGGCCGGGGCCAAGGGTATGAAGGAACAGCCCGTGGATGGTGTTGACGATGCTTTGCTTGAAACATTCAAGTTGATGAACCTTCTCATACCGATCGTGGCCGACGGCGACTCGGATGAAGAGCACCTGAGGCGTGCTGAATCGTCCACCTGGGCCTCATCCCGTAAACAGCCGGATACCAGGGAATGCATCGCCTGCAACGACCGCTTTCCGTCTCTTGCCCTCTCCCGCTCGCCATGCTCGCACGAATACTGCCGCGAGTGCCTCGTCGGTCTCGTCCGCTCGTCGCTCCAGGACGAGTCCCTCTTCCCCCCGCGGTGCTGCGGCCAGCACATTCCCATCGAGCCCGGGCAGTGGTTCTCCCCGGGCCTCGTGGGCGAATTTCGGGCAAAGAAGGTTGAGTTTGACACGCCGAACCGCACGTATTGTAGCGAGCCGTCGTGCTCTACGTTCGTGCCGCCGGCATTCATCACTGGGGAGGCGGCGCGGTGCCCCAAATGTAGTCGAAGAACCTGTGTCCATTGCAAGGGACGGTACCACACGGGCATCTGTCCGAGCGACAGCGCATCGCAGCAGGTCTTGCAACTTGCGGCTGAGAACGGCTGGCAGCGGTGCTCCGCCTGCCATAGGGTTGTCGAGTTGGAGTTTGGATGTAATCACATCAGTAAGTCGTCATCGTGGCTGTTTCTCTTTTAACCCGCACTGACAGTAGGGTTAGCTTGTCTATGCAGGGCTGAGTTCTGCTACGTCTGCGGCGAGCGCTGGAAGACTTGCGCTTGCCCACAGTGGCAAGAGGAGCGCTTGGTCAGGAGGGCGAATGCTATTATAGACAGAGCCAACGACGCGGGTCGGATCGACCAGAGGGCCCGGCAGATTCGCGTTGAGCGAGAGAGGCGCAACTTGATGGAGAATCATGAATGCTCTCACGAGCGGTGGAAATGGCGGCCTGGTCCTCGCCAATGTGAGGAGTGCTACCAGGTTCTCCCGCAATTCATCTACGAGTGCCGCCAATGCCACATCATGGCTTGTAGGCGATGTAGGTATAACCGCCTTTGAGGGTATTGCAGAAGAAGCCGCGATAGGCCAGGATGGTCGCGGAACTAGAGATTAGGTGCTTGGAGCAACTATCCCCCCACTGTCCCCAGCGACATGTTCTCGTTCTTGAACTGGTGCAGCAGCCAAGCACGTCAATCATGCAACATCTCTTCAACTTCTACGGTCGCGGCGGCCTCGGGCTCTAATCCTACGGTGTGGCAGAGGTTGATTGATATAGTACCTTGACAAAATGACACACGAAGTTTCCAAAACCAGTCGTCGATTAGCTCACACGAATGGCGGCTTATGATCTTTAGCCAAGAGACATTATTGACTCCCAAGGCAACTTCTGTTGCACCTTTTGTCTAAAGACTCTTGCTTAACTTAGGTCCTTTGCTAAATATTTGGTAGAGCGTTGCTGATATCTCATCTTCGGTCTCCTATCGTGGAACTCGCTTCGGAACCCCCAGTGGCGCAGACGATAGCTGTCCATCATTCCCCAACAAAAAGACCTCCTTTCGGCTATCTCTCCCGGCCAAACTTGTTGGGCTTTGGAGGAGAGTTGTCAAGTATAGTCTCGATCTCCTCCATAATCTCCGGCGTGAGTTTTTCAGACAACTTCAATGCCTTGCAGTTATCCTGAATCTGCTCAACCTTGGTGGCTCCTAGGATGACGGTGCTCACATTCTGGTTCTTGAGGCACCAAGCCAGAGAAAGTTGCGCCACAGTTCCACCCAAGCGCTCTGCGATCGGCGTGAGCTTCCTGACCTTCTCAATCTTGGCCTTTCCTTGTTCACTCTCCAGGCTCTTGACGGTATCGCTGAAGAATTCCTTGTTGGCGGCGAATCGAGAACCCTCTGGGATGCCGTTGTTGTATTTGCCAGTCAAGAGGCCCGATGCAAGAGGTGACCAGATAGTCGTGCCGTATCCGAACTTCTCGTAGAGCGGGGCGTACTCAGCCTCAAAACGCTCACGATGGAACGCATTGTATTGGGGCTGCTCTGCCACTGGCGCAATCAGGTTATATCGCTCAGCGATTTGCGTGGCCTCGGTGATCTGGGAGGCGCTCCACTCTGATGTGCCCCAGTAGTAGGCAAGGTTGAGATTGCGGATGACCTGGGTAAATCCCTCAACGATCTCCTTCATGGGGGTTGCATAGTCGGGTCGATGGGCAAAGACAACGTCGACATATGGCTGATCGAGACGCTGCAGCGAGCTCTTCAGGCCCTCGACGACGTGCTTGCGGCTCAGACCGCGCGTGTTTGGCTCCTTGCGGCCAGTTCCAAAGAATACCTTGGTGATGAGGACGTATTCGTCTCGGGGCCAGCCGAGCTCCTTCAATGCGCGTCCCATCTCGACCTCGCATTCGCCGTTTGCGTAGACCTCGGCCGTATCAAACGTGTTGATACCAAGATCCCAAGCCGCTTGCATGCACTCCTTGACAATGGCGCCCTTTTGAGTGCCTCCATAAGTCAACCATCCTCCCAAGGAAAACACGCTCACCTTGAGCCCAGTGGGGCCGAAGTGGCGGAATTGCATATCCTTGGGATCGTACATGGATTTGACGGTCGACATTTTGATTGTGTTGGGCGTAGTATCCGCGGTATTGATAGATGCCAGGAGGGAGCTTCTAATAGCAGAATAGGTTCGCAGGAGTTGAAACAAGTGTACCCGATAGTGGGTGTTATGAAAGCCTTTATCTACTCTCCAATGATCGCCACTCATTAGATCATCAACAGGCGTCACTCATTCTGTGGGTCTTTCCTGACAAATACATTACCGAGTGTGAAACCAACCGCGAGAATGACGACACTTTACCGTTTGGATATAGACCGTATCAACATCAATCTCTATTGGAGCGCTTAATCCACTACTGTACCTAGAATGCGGGCCCTTGCTGTGCGTCAACCTGTTAGAAAGGCGGACAACTTATCTCCGGGCAGTATCTCCTTCATGATTGGCGAATTAGTAATTAGCTACACCTGGTTCTCTACGCTATTACGTATCTGCTAAACACGCTACGACGTAAGGTTGGGGGAATTGTGGTCTTATAGCACTATTGATTATTCCTGTGTTTGTCCTCAGCGGGGTTGGTTTGTAATGTCTGAGGCATGATGATTTTCAGTTATTGTGGTTGTTATTAAGGTAGATTGTCTTGTGGGTGGAAAAGCAGGCAGTTCTTATAGCCACTGGTGAGGCAACAAGTGTGCCTTTTCAGGATATCACAATGTGTGAGGGTAAAAGTAAGAAGGAAGGTTGATTGGTCTATCTCAGGTGGGGCCTCGCTCGTGGTCTTGAAGGGCCAATCACATGCCCCAGAACGGAAGGCTGCCTCAGGCACCCGGGGATCAGGGCGTCAACCACACCTCACTGAGGGTTAAAATATCCCGAGTAAGCCGTAAGAAGCTTAAAATTAGGTTATTATATAAGCATTATAACCTAACGCTTAAAATGTGTGTTCTTTATTATTATGGAAGCACCTTGCCTTTGAGAGAGCAAAGGGCAGTTTACATAGTTTCACCATCTTCCCTTCTCCCTGCTCCGCCTAGGCCGACTACTGTGGTCTCTGTCCCGATATCCTTGCCGTCCTAGTTATCTGAGAAGTTATCCATTTCGACGTCGTCAAGTTGCGTGTATCCAGTCCGCGGCTGGCTCTGCGATATATCCGAGGTCGCAGGTTTGGATGGCGGCGAGCTGCCTGATAAGCCCATCCATCTTGGCGCGAACCGCTTGAGAAACCTGCGGAACGTAAGCATGGAGCCACAGATGATAAAGAGGTTGACGTCGATAAATCTGACAACGGTCAATGGTCAGTATCCTTTAAGGCTCCTCTTGTTCATGGTGAACAAATTGGAACAGGACAGCTACTCACACCCAAACATTGGCCGGCGCGGCCACCCAAGGGATGTCCGAGGACCCCAAGAGCGACGGAAGTATACCATGCGTACGATCGAGGCCGCGACGGTTCTGCACAGTCCTGTGAGCCAAGGAAACACTACCCTAACCATTAGGTGCACTTGGATGTAGGAGCTCTATTGTGTCAAGACGTGAGTAATCTTTCCGGAGTTGCCGTGTACTTTCCACCGCGCAGTTGTCCTAGACGTACGAGCATGTGCTTCTCGATAATCTCAATGGGCATTTCCCATGCATGGTGATACAGGCCTCCAATCGATATAGACACTTTAACAATGATCTTTGTCAGTTTGCGAGTAATTAAGAGGGCAAGGAAGCAAGCGTTTCTTACAAACCTGGACCGACTGCATCACAACGGAAACCAGCTTTTTAGGGGTGACATGTTAGTAATCATTGAGTGAATGAGCACTTGGGTCCAAGTCGCCAGAGAACTCACCCAGGCAAGAGAGATCAGGGCTTGATATGATGATTCCCGTTAGCTTAATCTTCTTTCCAAGTCACCTTCATATCCTACGCACGATCGCCAAGTTTTAGACTACCTGTCAAAAAGTGCTTCGTGTAAAGCTTCTGAACTAAGCATAAGAATGGCAGAGGTCCTAGGATGCCGAATATGAGGAAGTGCTGACGCGCATCTTGTCGTTGAGGGTTGTTGAAATCCACCACGTAGTCCTCGGGCGGTGCAATAAAGGTCGTTGCGCCATCTGTTACCGGGAAGGTAGCCATCTTGAGACTGAGGTCACCACCGATAAAGGCCACGAGAACAGAAACAGGTGCAGAATAAATGGCTCCAGCAGATTCAGATGGTAGAATCACTCAGCGGCTGGTTGTATTTGTATGGTGTCGCAAATCAAATTCTCCCAGCCTAATCCAGGAAACCGTTCCCTTTCTGCCAATGTACTAGAGATATCTTCGCCTCCAATAATTAAGCCGAAACAGGTGGATTAAAAGAAGACCATATTGCAGACGAGCCTTTGCTTTTTGATGGTAATAACTGGCTTGTCGAGGTCGCCAACCCTGGACCGCCGACCAACATGACAGGCTTAACAGCCGGGGCTTGTCCCGAGTTCTCGCTTACCCTCATCCAAATAGCGGAGGGGTTTCGGTTGCATAAACGATCTGTCCCTATACGGGGACCAACAATTTCCAGGGCACGAATTGGACCCTGCATACAAGGGTATAAATCTTAAACTGTGGCTCTCCTATTTATACCGTAAGCCACAACTGAGTGAATGCTATTATTTGTCGAGTACTACCCAGGATCCATCAACTTGAAGTATGGATACACCAATTAACAACACCAACCCCCTGCACATATGTACTGTCAGTGTCCGGGGAAATCCGGTACATGGGTCGGCACATCCGATACTCTCAAAGAAGGGGGATGAGCCGAGAAATCTCACGGCTACGATTGGCTTGTTGGTCCCAGGATCTGTGACACTCTACGTCCATCCTCGCAACCGTATTTGCTTCCCCACAGGAGGCCACGTCAAAGGCCCAGCCCAATTAAAGCAACAATAGCGATGTAACCGAAAAACAGAAAGAGGGGAATACCTATAGCCTCGAGATTTACTCCGTTAACGTATACTACTACGAGTTACGCTGTACTATAGTGCGCCTAGAATCCATCCCGCCATCGCTGCTTGCAATCCTGAGGTGCCCTTAATTATCTAGTGCTAGTTGGCCGTGGTTCACGACTAAGTTCTAGGGAAAGACGTTGACACACGGATATAGACACACGGATATAGCCTGTTTGTCGTCGCTCTAGGGCGCGGGTAGGATTCTTAGCGAAGTGAACACTTATACCCAACACTGTCTTCAGATTGCAGATGGCCCATTCCAGACAGATCGATGAGAAGAAAGGCCGATGTACCCTCACACTGCCCAATCAATCTCTCAGATTTGCTTCCCGGAAGAGCGAAGTAGTTTCCCTGACGTTGTGCGAACACGCTCCGATGATACTAGCCTGTGTTGACTCCCGCATTAGTGCCATCTGACTGGTGGGTAGCCATGTTTGACAGTCGCATGCAGGACAACGCACAGGTATACATCATACCTGGAGCATTATCAATATGCCAGTCCCCCGCTCGTTGCATCGCACACGAGTTGTGCTGCTTCCATTCTGCCCACCAGGAACTAGAACCCAGGTCAGGTCAGAAAGAATGGTTCGTCTCACGTCGATGCTGGCCGTTATTACGGCCCTGATTGGAACGACCCTTGCCTCTCATGAATCCAACACGGGCCTCCTCCAGATGATCACCTACGTCAAACGCCGCTCCAACTTGACTCGTGATGAGTTTTGGAATTATTGGCAGGCCCAACATGCCCCCAAAGTTGTCCCATTAGCCACTCATTTTAATATCACCCGCTATCAACAGGTATGTAGAGCGTATTATATGCATCCGCCTTTCAGGAGGCTGCGATAAGGTTTTCCACTGACATGGTCCGTCTTGCACAAATCCAGGTCCGAGTTGGAGGCAAGATTCCTCCCACCACAGCGGGCGCCACTGAGCCAGCCTCGACCGAGCTTGTGGACTTTGACGGCATTGCCATGTTCTTATACGAGTCCCCCAGTGTCTTGGCTGAAATGCTCTCACACCCTTACTATGTCGAGGTTGTCGAGCCCGATGAGCACGCCTTCATTGATAAGGAGGCTTTTGGTCGCGGCATGGTCGCTACGTATGTCGGCACCCACGTTGAGGCTGTGGATCAGGCTAAGGATGTCTGGGTCGGTGATGACGTTACGCGTATCAAGTTTCAGAAGCTTTTCGACTCGTACCAATGAAAATGGAATGGTAGATCTAGGTGTAAGTAGTTGAGTATACTATGTCAAGGCAGGCTCTATTATCTTCATGATGGGATGCCTGTCTGATACGGCTGCGTGCTAGTCTTGACACGGATACCCTGTCAATCAACTCCAACTCCGTTGCCTGTTAAGCTTTTGACTAGGTATCCTTGTATCATTCTGAGTATTATTTGAAGAATCCATGCGCCTATTTTGACTCTCTATCTGCGTCGAGACGACAACACCAACGCGCTTGGATAAGGGTTCGGTGCTAATCGTAACGCTGCCTCGGACTAGGACCCTTCCCCAGGCCACACTTAGTCAGGCAATCTAAGGCAGACCATTCTCTGATCCAAAGACAGAGTCAAGGTAAGCTCCACGCACCAAATGCCCCCTGAAGCGCCCGATAATGGCCAGGCCTAGTCGAAACGTGACGGAATCTCCAAGGCTGGTCCCGACACGCCCCAAGCGAACGTTGCCTCCATTTCTCTGAGAGGCAGCTCGTGGTCAACATTAAACAAATGACTCCCACTTTCTTTGCAATACGAATACGCGAAGAAAAAATGAATGTAAGATGGAGACGGAGTCGATCATCGCCAACATCCGTTATGGAGACAGTCAGTGATAAGACTGAGGGCGAACCGATATAAATGAAAATCTAGTAAAAATATTTTGGCCATCAATTTGTTCCGTCTTCTTGATATCTCATCGCTAATACTCGAAGGGAAAATGCGGCGTGGGCTTTGTTGCACTCGCTGGATCTAGGGCCCATGACGCCGTAGGACTCCAAGACCACTGACAATGTGGCACGACAAACAAATACTTATTCCAGCCACTTAGACGGGTTGGCTAAAAGACAAGATCTTGGCTGCCGTGGGTGGCTTAATTAGACCTTGAGCAACGCCTCTGCTGTTTGGGACATCTACGGTAAAGACTTACAAGACGCATAACAAGCTGAGGAAGGCGAGGACATACGAACCAAAACATTTAGCATAATTCTTATAATCATCGAAGATTAAGCTAACCACAACCGTGGATTGAGAATAATCATTGACAGATGTCGCCAATGCAAGGTAAATGATCACGGAGTTCAACGGAAAATGCTCCCACTCTAAACGATGACGCCCTCGCAGGGCATTTTCGCTTTTAACTAGAAAGTCAAGTATTCCAGGGCCAATATAGATTTCTTACTGGTTGGGATCACCTCCAAGTTTGATGACTCAGCTAGAAGAATGGACAGAGTGACTTGATCTCACCATAGCTAGCGGCCTTGAGACTGGTGGTGTTTAAATTAGCCTTTCTTGGTCTTTGACGACTTGAATGTAAATCGGCTTTGAATTTCGTCATTGGCCGACCAGTTGGATTTTGCCTTGTTCTTGCCGATGGCCCTGCCCTCGGAGGAAGCATTGGGAAAGCGATTATAGTGAACCCAAAGATGAGTGTCCCATCTGTGAAGCCTATCGATCGCAAGGCGAGATTGGTTGCCGGACTCTTCACTGCAGAAGGTCCGGAAATTCGAATAAAGTCAGAACACGTCCAAACTCATTGCCACTGGAAGACAGCATCCAGAGTACTCCCTTGTATAGACCCATGTCCCCCGGGGTACGGTAAGTGGAGGGCCCAATACATCAAGTCCGAAAGCGCTGAAATGTGTGATATAGCCATTTGATAATGGTAAGGAAGCGACTCGGTTCTGAACTCACAATCAGATTCCTTCTGATGTGTCTGTGATAAGTATTGTAGCGAGTCGTCGGTTGAGTCGGTGTGGCGGTGATTGTTGGTGGCTCTAAGATGGTCAGATGAAAAGCGGACGGTTTTTTATGATGAAAATTGGGCGCGCAGTTGCCGACACAAAATGAGACCAGAGAGAGATATCCGTTATTCTGGGGTAATTTGATGAGTCATAAAATAGTCCTTTGTATATCTCCTGCTTTAAAGGATTATTCGATTGCCTGCAAGTGCTGTTGGCACAAGGGAGAGAAGCTGTTGGGAGAAGAAAGCACCGACCGATAATGATGGAAAAAATATTTTGACGCGTTCAACAATCTACTGTACCATTTGACCACGGTTACAGAATTACAGGGGCATGGCTGGTAGCTACAGGCAAATTTCAATAATTCTATGCAGAGGTTTCAATATCGCCAACGTCCTGGCGATGTGAACTAGCTTGTGTCACTTTGGAGGAAATCTCGGATTGGCAAAGATAGAATATTCTTCTGGACTCTCGACTCATGTTGTGAAATCTAATGGTGAGAATGCCACGAGAAGCCCGTTCCAACCACCGAAGTTACTACCTTGGAGTATGTTATCTGTCTAGTAGTATTGTTTGCCTCTTCGGCCTTCTTTGTGCTAAATAGATCTCGATCTGGGAGGGAAGATAAACTTCAAACATATTCGGAAGGACCGTTACATGTAATCTGTGAGAATCAGGCTTGTTTGGCTTAAGTGTTAACTCAGCTAGCTGATTGACGATTAAGTTTACCAGAATACTTTTTATGCCTTGTACGGAGTATGACCCGTGGTTGTTACCCCCATCCATCTTATAGAAACCCAGTCAGCGTAAACCTGGTAGATTATCAAGGTCCACTGGTTAATATCAGCGGATCGTGAAGCCTGGCGACACCACCAGTTGTTCAGAAACAGCATCTGTATGACCTCATCCCATTTACCCCATCGAAATCACCTCCTCCGTTATTTGCCGCATCTTACCATGCAATATGGGGTCATCTTGAACTCTATTCTGACTGAAATGTGATATCCCAATGGCAAACTCCACAATTTCCTTCAGTTCGTAATCAAACCCCTGTCCGGCCCATGTTGCAGCCGAAAGAACCGCGTCCAACAGTACTACCCAATGCCCCCGGCATCAGGCTTTTGTCCTGCGGGCTATTCCCACTTTGTTTACGGTACTGCCGTGTGAATGATACTTGTATGGTTAGCAATAGCTTCAAGGCAGGGCTTGTCAACCGAGCGCAGGTTCATTCATGATACTCTGAGACGAAACCACATTGATTACGGTGCTTCCTCTTTGATAGGTACATGTGGAACTAATCATCGGCTCACCGGGAGCGGAAAAAGAGTTTCTTGGAACCTTGCTTAGACTGCGTTATTTCATCTTTAAGCTCTCGCCATCTCCTACCACTCCCGTTTGATGTTGGTTAAACCTTGCAATGCTGTTGGGACTAGGCCGCACATGTCGTTTCTTCCCTGCAGGTCAGGATAAAAGCAGTATTTGCCCCGCTTCACTGGCCTAGTAACGTTCCACTCTGAAACACAATTTCACGTGGTGTGATTGTACTCCGTAGTCGTCAGTCTGGTCGGCCAGTGATATACTAGACCAGACCGCCAGATCTCGAGCTGAGAGTGATAAAAAGAGTGCTGTGGCCTTGGTTCATCCAGCAAAGCCCTAGTTCGTATTCTCTAATCAAATCCTGATTCCGCTGTTGCGGCTGAAATACCATGTCAAATTTGTCAGATTTCGAGACACCCTCTGCTGGGAAGATGGCGCAGAAGGCATGTTTTGGCATACGTCCCAGCAACTTTGCCTCGGAGAGAACTTCTTTGGAGCACCCTGGCCGCGAATTACCTCCCCCACTCTCCTCTAACCTTTTGTACGAAGCTGTTCCAAAACCGAGAGCCGAGAGAGCACTACTTGCACCAAGCCCTTCCACAGAGCCTGATAATTCTCATTCAGGTATACAGGACACAATTGTCTGCGCTCCCATTAGCCTTGTGAGTAAGCTATAGCTGGTACCTTGCGAGAATTCCACTGAAATGGGAGGATGAGCTGCCGATCGTCAACATTACAGAAGATGACCCGACACAGCACCGAGGCACTATAGCCGCAAAGAGAATCGTATCATTCGAGGAAGTCTTCCAAAACGGAAACGCTTCAGTCAAGTCCACCATCATCCAGTTTCCGGAGGGCTTTGGGCCGTGGTATATTCTTCGATGCTCCGAGCATGGACTTGATTTTAAGCATGATCCGTTTCGGGGTGCCTTGATGCATTTGAGGACTAGACCACACAGCTGGATACTCGATACATCCGCAGCGATGATCATTAAACTCTTTGGCGTTGAGGTTTTGGACTGCAATGCTGATCTGGCAGAGAGAAATAACTCTGTAACATCCAAAACAAGTCAGAGCAGCATGAATCATTCGTCCTCCTGGAATGTGGGTGGAAGGCGAAGGCGGCCAAAACGTCAGCGTCTTGGAACAAAGAAGCCAGCAACGCTCCGCACCAAGCGGTTCAGCCAAGATGGCATGGGCCATCATGGATGGGACCATCGGCATTCAAAGGAAAGCGGGCTTGACGGGATTCACGACCCAATTCCGGGACGAATCTATCTAGCGTACTGGGAAGCCACTAAGGACTGGGTACCAGCTCTTCTTTTGCCTAGGAATAACCTCAAGGACGTTAACCTGCCAGGTACACTTGAGGACCTGGGCTTGATGAAGCATATTCCGGAATGTTACATGCTTGATCAACTTACCAAAGGCCTGAAATGGAAAGAGGGCTATGGAGATGGCGGGCGTCTCGTCATGGAGCGGGAGTTTCCCGTCGTATACTTCGATGGTGTCGAGTTCCCAGGAGAGAACTCTGCGGACTGGGTAAAAGCTGGTGACTTGAAAGCATTAGATGTCTTCGACGCGTCTCCTCGCCTTGTGCCAAACTTGAAATCAGCACAGGATTACATTCGGAGAACAAAGGCGGGCTGCGCGAGCGTATGCCCTGCTGTAGTATTAGACTGTGAGTTTGCCAATGGGATTCCGGCTCCGGTTCTCAGAAAGTTGCTGACAGAGTGGCCGTATGAGTTGAAGCAAACCATGACACCCAATCCCCGTCTTACCTCACTCGAAGTGGAAGCCCTTCAGCAACTGTTAGAAGAGACCCGCTTTCAGTCCAGAAGGAGACACCCACGGAGCAAATCTCACTAGACAGAGAAGACTCCCTGCCCCCAGTTATGCTATCGCCGCCACCAAAGTCAAATCTACAGTCAGAGGACCAAAATCGAATATGGCGCGAGTATACCCCTGAACCTGAAATGGGGATCACTTCAAATGCACAACATACCATACATTTTGGGACGCACATTCAAACGATAGATGACAAAAGTGTCTCAGATTCAGAACCCGAGGCACTTGTTGAGGATCAATCATCCGCAGCAAGTACACTGCAAAGGGACCACCTCGATAATGAAACGAGACAGAGGAAACATAGCCCACAAAGCCACGGATTGCTCTCATCACCAATACAAATCCATCAACACCATATCCAACACGCCTTCTTGGATCACATGACAGCTGAACTACACAAGCTGAAAGCAAAGTCAATCGATCTCGGGTTTCCGAAAGCCTTGTACGAGCCCAGGACGATAGAACCTGAGCCACACCCACGTCGACTTCCGAGTTCGCAAATGCATGCTCAGGGTTTTCCTCCCATAGGCAATGAAACGAACTACTCCGCTCCCGGATTCGGCCAGCTACAAGCGTCGATGTCTCCTGTTATCCTTGCTCCAACTACCCACAGTCCAACGACATATACCAATAACGCCATGGGTTCACGCTCCATGACATTTTACACATTATAGAGAAGACCTGCACTCACAACGGAGCCTATGGGGCCTGTGGCTGAGCCACGATTTGGTGAATCGTGAAGATCTTTACCTTTGTCCTTGGTGCCAGAGACAATATACTCAGGCAATTTACGTTGAAGCATGAGTAGCCTGCTGAGCGATGGAAACCCAACAACGCTTTATATGTGGAGCCTGGTTAAAGATGACTTTGGGTCCTATGTCGAGGCCAGATCATATATTCACTTGGATAGCAATTGAAATCATTTTGATAACTGCCTGCTGTTTTATTGTCTTAGTCTGACTCCTTCAGGCATGTGAAATAGCTTCATGTATGACTGTGACTATGACTTTGCTCTCTCATATGTAACTGCCCCTTTTGTAATTGCCAACTACTTAACTCGCCACAGAATCTGTGATACGAGGTCAGTTTCTCGCCAAGGGAAATGTATTACTGCACCCCAGGAACAGAACAACAGAGGGAGGTCCAAAAATGCAAGCTTGAGGAGGAAAGAGTGTAATTGAGCTCCATTCTCACACCCACTGTCTATAGGACCTATGCTTGTTCAGAGTTTCGAAGTTGCATGCCTTTTTTCGTTTGTGCAGCTTACTTTCTAGCCCATTTCTCTTTTAAAACATTTGACATTTTTGACTGTTCCGTGAAACCCATAAATACCCTTGGCCATCCTCCACCCACGTTGCGAATATCAGCGGGCGGCCGGATTTTGCGTTGATATAGACTGCCTGGCCCTTGACCTCGGCTACAACAGCCTGCTGCGTGATGGAAAAGAGTACAGCAGTGCCATTTTTTTGACCCGGCTCAATTTGATCCTGCTGGTAAGCTGCGATGAGCTGCAGCTGGATGAGTATAATGCTGCAATAGGTACTTGATGCAAATAAGACTCACCGAGTCGGGGTACTTGACCTGTCTCTTAATGTCGAGCTCATATATTTTAACAACTGGTAGAACGCCTTTGCCTGTAATCATTTGTTCGTATTCTTCTTCGCTCAGGAACTCGCCGTAGCTTTCCAACACACGATGGAAGCAAGTTCCCAAGAACTGCATGTATTGAGAGTGCATCACATGGCCAAACGGATCCTGATCCTCGACCCATACAACTCCATGCTCAGCCATAGTCTTTGGATCGTAGCCTATATTCATGAGGACGGTGAGGGCAGTGGCTCGTAGGTTGGCATAGGGATCGGTATTGGGATGAGGGTTAGTTGTATGCCGACTTGGTTAGATGTGAGCTCTTTGAGGAACTATCAGAGCTCATTTTGATGCATTCAATGAATCAATCCCAAATACAATGAAAGTGCACTTAAAACAGAGATGAAAACCGCCTCGAGTCAGGAGAGCGATGGAATAGACGAAAGTCTAAGGCAGCCTTACGTCTAAATGTAACCTCATCGCATCTTCCCCTGGGCGCGCGGGAGAAACAGCACCGCACTTTCGATCCCAAGGTGAGTCTGAATTAATTATTAAACAGCGTCTTTTTCTGCAATTGGCCTGTGGAAGGTGATACGTGGTGCTTTGTCTTCCGCGCACCGAGTGGGATACATTTAAGTTTTTCACATGAGGCGATCCCCTTGGATCGACATCCCGTACTCCCCGACGGAGTCTGAAAGATGCCGAGAGCGAAATTCAAAGGAGATGAGGTGTGCTTAACAGCTGGGAAGAAGACAGCCGACCACCAGGAAAGGGTACGCCGTCCCTCTCCTGCTGTCCCTTCAAGTGCTTCAGTACCCTACACCTTCGCTGGCGGCATCTTCTCTTAAGTTGTTACCAACTGCACTTTTGGGCTCTTAGTATCTGCTAAAGATTTAAGAAAAGAAACAACAGACGAGCTAAAGAAGCGACTGGCCCGAATTTAATTCTCTTGCTGGGCGGTGCATCTTGAACCGCTATCCGGCCGACCTCGAGGGGTTGCCCAAAAAGAACATTAGGGATTCTGCAAAAACACCGAGGAAGCTTCCATAATTTCGCAGTCTGCACATTGTCCATTTGAACCCATCATGTACCGCGACATCCGTGCACAGGTCGATGCTCGTACGTTATGATGTCCAACATGATGTGAAAATGGCCTGAATGTAAAGGCTCGGGTTCTCGGGTTGATGTTATGGCGAGATCCACTGCTCAGCGTGTCTTAATCCCGCACCACAGACTTCAACTTTTCCTTGACAGCTTCTAGTTACTTGTCACAACAACTTCCGCTTTGCTATACAACACGCCATGATGCTCGAAGCCGATCAGTCCTGGCCTCTATGGGAGGAGAGTTCGCCAGATGAAGCCTTCGAACTTGACGCGCCAGGAGGCCATCTCGACAACGCCGTCGTCACCAAAGTCGACCGTCCCTTTCTTTTTGGGTATCGCCCTGCCAAGGCCAATGGTCGAGGAGTACTTATTCTCGGAGGTGGAGGCTATGTTCAGCTTATGGTTGGCCGTGAAGGAATCGCCGCTGCAAAGTGGCTGGCCAGCCTTGGGTTTTACGCCTTTGTCCTTGTCCACCGGTTTCCAAACGCCGAAACCGGCGCTCAAGCACCATTGGATGATGCCAGGCGCGCGTTCAGGCTAATGGCGGAGAGTGGGTTCGCGCCTCGGGGGCTGGGAATTTGTGGCCTCTCATCTGGTGGTCATCTCGGAGCTGCCCTTTTGGCCGAATATCCTCAAGCATGGACTTCTCCCGATCCAGATATTCCCCGAGCCCGGTTTGCTATCCTAGGATATGGACCAATCTCGACAAACGCTGCCGGTCGTACTATAGTTGCGAATAAGGAACCCCTTCCGCCCGTTGAGAAGCAAGCTTTATACGACATAGTACAGCCAGATGTGCAGCTCGTGTCTCCTGCGCCACCTACATTTATCGTCTATTCCAATAACGACCCAGTCGTCCCCGTCGCCAATGCTTACCGTTTGGCTGAAGGCATAACCAAGGGCGGAGGATCTGTCGAGCTCCATGTCTTTGCTGATGCACCTCATGGTTTCGCTCTCGACACGCAAAATTTACCTGTTTCCAACTGGCCCTCGATGTGCGAGGCATGGCTTAGGCAGAATAGCTGGGTAGAGTAGGGTCCTTGAGATACAACTTCTCAGCTCTATCCCAATCGCCCTTTTATGTCGTGTTACTGAGCGTATCGAGTCTTGTGCTAGGGCGAGACACCCCCTATGCACCAAAGCAACGCAGGGCTAAGCCTCTTCTCTTGATGTTTAGCGCCCCAACCAAGCTGCCCGTCTCGACCCACCGAAATCTGCTGCACTTGTCACGGGTCATGACCTTCCGGTAGGCCTAAGAAGTAGATTAGCACTTTAACGTGACTAGAGAGTGACAGGAAGCCCTACAGGCTATACGATACAAACCTCTTACAATACGAAGACGCCAATAAGTCATGAAACTCCGAAGCAACACTTCATGGTGAGGAGAGTTGTAACGCCAGCAGAGAAGCTCCAGGAAGGACTAGGGCCATGCCAACGCCACTTTCAACGGGAAGCATCTTCTTGTTTCACATGAAATGAGTACGCTAAGTCATATCGAGTACGACAGGTGCAGCCTTATCCACTCTGTCGGAAAAGTCCATCGTTATCCGCAATTTCTTTCCAAATCCCTCCGTATGTGGGTCGTTCTTAGCTCTTCAAGGGTCCTTTAAACCTTCGCCTTACAACGTGGACTAGCAGCCTACGATGATTAGCAGTCTCCCCCTCCCTCTGTTTCCTTGTTCTACCTTCTTGCGTCTACTCGGTGGTCGGTGGCATCAACCAACAACGGCCGAGAAGGAAACTGACGTCCTATACGTCATATGTGCCGTGAGTCTACACTAGACTCTATCTGATGAATATGCTCCCGATGAGGATGAGGATTGAATACGAGGCCCCGATATGGAGCCCAAGCAGGTGGGGGAGATTGTGAATGCTACTCTCGAGCCCTACGTGGAGAAAAACGAGGCGGGCCCTGGGACAATAAGTCCACATAAGTTTGTTTGTGTCAGGCTTAGTTGGCCCACCGCCGATGCAGATCAAACTCAAATCGGCTTTGTTATGTATGCAATATAAAGCCAGTAGTGGTTATAACGCAGGGTTTGGGTGGTACCCCGTTGAGTCTTGGACAAATTTGAAATGCGGGTGGAATACACGATAAAAGTTGAGCGTAAGATGTTCAAGCAAGGCCATATCCGACTGTCGGACAAACCAATCACATTAAACTCGACTAACAAAGATCGACTAGTTCTAATACCCAGATACCTAGTGACGAATGGAACTCCACAACCGCAATCACACTAGACTAGACTACCAAAGTTCCTCCTCACGAAATCGCTCAGCATCTGTTGGTCTTGCACTCCTGCGGTTTCTCACATCCCCCATCTCAAACCCCCCTGAAGCATCTCCTTGCACACATACGCTCCGCCCCAAAACCCTTTCACTTGTACAAACAGACTTGACTGTAGTGAGTAGCGAAAGCAGTGGCAGCAGCAGCACAGCAAAAGATGGACTCCTGGTTGGCCTTTGCAGCACAAGCAACGCCCGCGGCAACAAAGTTGATGGCGGAGAAATTGGTGCAAGAGCGACAGGCGGCGGGATGAGGAGCGCTATCGCAGCTGAAAGACTTGAATTTCGACTGGGCCGCATCACTGATCTCTCTGCAGCTTCGGGCTCGCTTCTGGAGTCCGGGAGTGTTGGGGACCTTGATATCCAGGCTGAGCACCTGGTCAAGGTTTGCAAGCATGTTCTCCTCCTTGGCAATGGCCACGACGGACTCGAAGTACTTGTCAAAGAGAGACTCCGGAATGCAAGCAGAGGGAGTCTTGACGTAGTGGTCTGGGATGGCAGGGGGTGCAGCAACGGGGATATGGGTTGTGTTGGCGCTCAACACGTTGAACGTCTGATCCAGAGCCTGGATGTGGGAGAGGGTGATGCAGCCAGTTTTGTCGCCGTCGTGGAAGGTGACTGACTCAGTGAATGCAGGCACGGCCATCATGGCAATAAGAACAAAGATTTTGGAAGCCATGTTTGGGTATGCAAAGGTGAATTTGGGATGTGAAGTAGGGTTTTGTTTGAAGGTGAGACAAGTGGTTTGAGGGTATGGAATCATTCGTAGAGGAACATCCCTATCTATTTATGCTCTTCTCAGTTACGCCTCGAATACATTCACTCAGGTTCACAATCTCGCCACTTCCTTCTTCTTCGCGTTGCCTCTCACTCGGAAAACCGGCATGGTGACTTATCTACGCTTCTGCCCGGTTTTCCTGCGAGGCCCTCTCGATACCCATTTTGAGAAATAGTTCCTTAAGATGGAATGGAAGCACGTTGTCTGTCAAATTAGTCTCATTGGCCTTGGCGTAGCACTGACGAATATATAAGGTTTCGTTAAGCTTTATTGGAAGAATTTTAGTTATAACTATATTCTAGCAGGGGGTTTTACCTGGTACGATACGCGGCACCTAGTTGCCGGACTCATTTCCAGAGTTGGTCTCTTTTTCATACAATTTGTCTTAGTACGACTTTGGCTAGATTCGTCGAAGCGCCATTCTATGCATTTTTGTATGCATTGTTGCTGATTCCGGTGATTCCTTCGTCTGCGCCAAGGGCCTCTATTCCCTCGAGCCCAACGCCGTGCCTATTGGTTTTGCACCATCTCGTCTATGTAGTTTGTGGTTCCATATTGGCTCTTAATCACCCAACTCCTTGAAAGGCTGCACTTCGCCAATAACATACGATACCTTTGCAGGGGTATGATCCATGAAGCGGGCCTTGTTATTACAAGCCTCCAGGGATTTGAAATGTCGAGTCGTGGTTTTCTTCTCCCAGAGCTTGCATTTTATTGGCCTTCTAGGCTTAGAGACTAAGTGAGTGTGTTCTTTTGACGTCGTGATTCGACAAGAGGTTAGTAGGTGATAAGTGCCGCGCGTTGTGCCGATACTCACCGTCCTCTACACCCCTGCGCTTGGTGAAACACTGCCTGTATTGCGGCAAGCTCTCAGGAACCATCTCGACTTTTGCGGGGCGTAACTCAAGAAGCTATCCTTCTATCCATGCAAAGCTTAGTTTATGGGTTCTGGTCATCCTTCCTGACTTTTGAGGTCAGTCTGATGACGAGGGCATCCAGGTACTCGCCCTACAGGTTCTTGAACAACGCCCGCAACTCGAGGATCAACAATAGCGAGTTCAGCTTTCAACTCGTGCTGAATGGAGGACTTCTCATTCGTTCAAGTGAGGGTTTCAAGTTCCTGGGCACGAATGTCCTGTCAGAAGGTAAAGAGAATCTGCTTTCATCCAAAGCGTCCTCCTCAGTCACGGCTTCGCAAGTATAAAGATACGTGCTGCCACCTTGATAACTTTTGAATAACCAGCTCTTCTACACACATCACATCTTCTCATACAACAATCTTCTCTAACAACACTTTCCAAACCTCTCCCAGAATTGACCCGAGTCAAATAACTACATCGCAAACATGATGTTCACTGGTCTTATCACCCTCGCCCTTAGCGGCAGGTGCGTCACACGCTTCTCAGTAGACGGACCAAAGCTGACACTGAAGGTCTTAGTGCCCTTGCCGCCATCCATCACAACTGTGGTTGCACTGTTCGTGGCGCCTACCACGAAGACCTGAGCCGGGCTGCGTGTGCCCTCTGGGGTTCTAACCAGCCTAACACCCATTTCGGTAAGTAGTGTGGCTTGATCATATCGACGAGTTCAGAGCTAACAATTCATAGATGGCCACTCTGTATGTCAAAAGCTTTTGCTGTCCAGCGAATCTTCCTCTAGCACCGGTCTCCCCAGCACCATGAAGGAAACAAAGAAGCTAACAGTACGCAGTGCGTCGATAAGGGCAGCGGCCGTGGTATCGATGGTCAGCCTTGGGAAAATACCTGCAGGCAGGCTTGGGATATTAACTTTGGTGGAAACCGAGACCAGGCCTACGGAAAGTGCTGGCATTAAGTCAAGCGGATGGGACATTCCCTTCTGCTCGGTGGCGGCCTCCGCGAATGAGACAGTGCCGTCAATTTGGTCTCAAACCGCATACTCGCTGAGGATAGCGCCTGTCACTTTTCATTTGTTCAACTTTGAGCCTACTACTTTCTCATTCAAGGCCATGAAAACCTTGAATATCTAGTCTAGCGGGTAGTTCATCTGCCCACTGCTTACTTTTTACTCAAGACATATTCGCAAACTGCGGCAATGCCATTCAAGTTTCCCTATGTGTGAAGATGCAATTAAAGATGTTGTCCACGCAGGTGTCTCTGCCATAAACATGCAATCTGGGTTGACGATTTAAGAGACTTGGTGGTGAATATGTTTTCATTTCATGACTTGCTCGGTTGGCATTACACTTAGGCTATCTATACATTCGCTTCATGTTTGGTCCAAAAATATGAACAGCCAATCTTGCTCATGGTCTTCAACCTACCTCAACTCAGGTTACATTCTTAATGCTGCCGCTAATACTTATGCTTATCTACCAGCCGGGGTTAGTAATTATTGCCAACGCGATTGGCCACGTTTTCGCGACATGCTTTCCTCGTTAATTAAACCTTCTCATGCGAATGCGATAGATTAGGTTTGCCATTATTATCACCAGCCATTGCGTTGTCTGATGGTGCTTGATTATCTCTAGACCTTTTCTCACTTCTAACTTCCTCCAGTCTTCATGAATCTTTACAATCCAAGACCCTTGAACTTGTAAACCGTTTACATAGAACACAGTATCTACACAATATGGTGATGATGATGTAACACGATCTGGACGCTGAACAATAACGCCGTGTGGCCAATCTTTACACTGATAGATACGCAGCTGTTCGAGCAGTAGAAAGCCAACACCGGAATTCATGGCAACGAGATTGCGGGCAATTCTTTATATTCGCCAAATGGAAAGCGCCATGCGGCTTGCTCTCCTTGTTTCGCAATGAAACTGTATAGACACATGGCTACTAGCTTTCGCCGTTATGACGGATTACGGAACTGTCTTCCCACTCAATAAAATATAATAGCAATATTGAGGTAACTATGTAATGAAATCGCTGAAGTAAACATGAACTACCCATAGAGTAAATCAATCCTCCGTAACAAAAGGTCATGTCTCTGCTTCAGACTCTTTACTTCACCCGCCAGCTCTTTCAGTCGGCTTTCCCTTTCTCCACCACGCACCACCGGTTTTGTTGCCAGCCCAGTCTGAGATCGTAACACGACATCTACATCTACCTTGATGCTGTTTAGGGCGTTGCTCAAGATCTCATCCAACTTTCTCCCCGTCGCTGTGATCAACTCATTCATACTGGTGGCGATGGCAATGGAAAGCTGCGGGAACACGATTCCATCTTCGATATGACCTTGGACTATTGCCACTTGACGTTCAGCTTTGCCATCACCTGTTTTGAGCGACACTCATTAGCTTGTAACATTCCATGTACCATACGTGAAATTCTAAATCTGCTAATTGTATGCTGGCTTCTTGCATGAAGTCGACTGCGGGCTGGCTGATGTCCAGTCAGAAGAGCATGGGCTGAACGCACCTTTTTGGGTAGTCGCGGAGCGATACACTGGTATCATGTCTTGGAGTATGTAAGAGTTGGAATTTGACTCCGACGCGTAGCGCCGTATGGCCCTACAAACTCGTTAGTGATTGGGAATGAAGTGACAACGGCTTGAATTGTTGATGATCTATGTGAATGGAAGATGAAAACCCAATCATACCTCACTTCTCCAAGGAATGTCCTCTCCTCTCTGTTGAACTTATATTGGAGGGTTTGAACCTGGGAATCTATGCCGTTGACAAGCGGATCTGTGAATTCAGATGGAGTGGAATCTAAATTTTCAAGTCATGTCAGCCATCCTGAGGACACCTGTTTAATATATGCAAGTTACTCACCTCTTAAACCGGACTTCACTGCCTCTAAAAGATCTCTCGCGTCATTGAGCATGGTCGAGAAGCCATCTGACACCTCTTCTTCAACGAGATCCCATTGGTTCTCCAGCTCCATGCGCATCTTCCAGATGATTTTTGCGTTCCAATTCTCATGACCTCTGTTCGATGTTTCATGGTTGCCATTGTTCCAGCACCACGCGTTGTATTGTGCTGTTATGTCGTGGTCAGCCGCGGGTCCCAGCAAGTTTGGTGGTTTGATTATTGAATTACTCCAATGCCACTGCCCAGATCATATCAGCTTTTTATGCACTTCTACTTGGCGCTCATCTTATGGCACTTACCTTTGTCCATTTTTGGCCCTCTTTGGTCGCAGCCTCATCCCAATGCTGGTCTCTCCTGGCTTCATCCCATGATAAATGAGCATTATTCTCTAAGAAGACAAACACGTGGGCATCACTAACCAAAAAAGGTCATAATCTGCTCTTCGAAGCATGTGCTGAACTCGCGTCGGAAATTGTCGACCAAGGTAGTCATCTGGGTACTTTATCGGCATCAATAAGCGCCGCACTCGTTAAACATGAACGTTACCTCGCCAACAACATTGTTCAGTTCGTCGTGAATAGAGTCATCCAATGTTGCCTTTTCCTCTTGCTGGTGAAGTGAGCTGCTGGCCCATATGTCAAGCGAGTTGAGTAGAGTCGATAATCTAGACCTCAGGAAGTGCTTTGCCTCGCTCAACTGAGCATCCGCAGTGATAGTGTGACAAAAACGCCGAAGTTCTGGGACACCACTGGCCTGTACAAACTCGGTATTTCCCTTTGCACAGTACTTCTCATACCATTTGTTAGATACGCAGAAGACGTCTAGATTTCTGCCCTCCATCTCGGATGAGTAGACACTCTGGAGGCTCTCCGTGACGTGCTCGTTTCTAGCTTGAATGAGGAGAAGCTCTTGCCTGTAATGCTATCAGATCGGCCCTTTGGATCACGAGAGAACATGTAACTCACCTCTTTTTGAGAAGCTTTTTTCTTGCTCTGTCCCCAGAAGATTTCGCAGCACTGATCTCTTCATCGAGTTGTACCATAGCCTCGAGGGGAATTCTCTTGTTTGGGCCACAGAGATCGTCTCTCGCCGTACGAAGGTTGATTTCCTGATTCAATATTTTAGAATCCAGTGACACCTCAAAGGATCCGCAAAACAGTTACCTCTGATCTCGTACAAACGACAGCGATCTTGAAATTCTGTGCACCGGACTGTTCCCACTCGGTCGGGACGTGGCGAGATAGCACAAAGAATAGCGAAGATTTTAGTGATTGGTTACTGATGACCCTGGAGATGTTGGCAACAATGAGGATGTTGTCGCATTTGATGAGATAATCTTGAGTCGCTCGCACTCTTGCCAAATTCGTGTCTTGGAGACCTTTGAAACACATACGTGAGTCGAAAACTCATCTTCACGCGTGAGGTGGCAGATACTAACCTGGCAAATCGGCTAGGACCACTCCCGTCTTTAACACTTGGGAGTTGAGGTACACACTGTAGGGTTGAGGATATCAGACTATGACAGAAGATAGAAGAGGCTGTTTCTTACCGGATGATCTTAGTGAATGGCCAGTACCTGTCTTGCATGAAGAGCCTTGTGTGCTCAACGCATTCTTCTGCTGTGTCAGCGGTCGAGGTCCAAAATCCATCAATCCCACTGGTCGGCCACTCAATCCCGTTCGCCCACTGGATGAGCTGGTCAGTGATTCTCTCTAGGGCGCCTTCCGACATATCTTGAGCGAATTTCTGGGTGAACTCTCGCTTGTGTTTGAACGCGGCCTGTAGGGCAGACCAAGCCTGCTCAGATTCTCGCATATAACGGGCGTAATCTTGCGCCGGTGTGTCATTAGACTCAACACCAGGCAGAAACAACTGCCTGTAGCTCCACAGCAGTTCACGAACGTGCTCCTTGATCTCGGAAGTTGAAAGATATTCCACTTCAATTGTGATGGGAGTTCTGTGTTCTGCCTTCTTCTGTCGATACTCGGTCACGATAGAAGTGCAGGCTGAGCCAATGTCGCCCTGTGCGGTTGAGCGCACCATTAGTACTGAGAAGTCACGCCGTTTTGGCAGAGAGCTTAGGGCAACCTACCGTTTGAGCAACACCTGGGAAGTGGAGGAGAGAGTTGATCAAGCTGCTTTTCCCTGTTCACTGGAGTTAGTATCAATTTGAATCATTGGATATTCTAATTGGGGGCACTATACCCTCTCCAGAGTCTCCTAGCACAGCAATTGTGCGTGTATCGGAACACTGGAATTCTTGCAAACCCTTTGCGTCTTGTAGAAACTTGCTCAAGTCAATGTCGGACTCTGCTTGACCCCCAGGATTGAGCTTCTCGATAGCAGCGACGGCGTCCTTGGCGATTTTGGAGCCGTACTTCAGCGAGTCCTGGAAGATGGATGTGAAAAGAGGGTGAGTAGGTGCCGGCTCATCTCTGGCATCATACGGAACCACTGGTCTTGACGGTACCGGAGCATCAGTAGAATCTGTGTTCAGCGTCGCGACCTGGGCCTGGCCAGGAGTGGAGGGCGATGATGATGCGACAGATAAAGATCGATATCTGGCCACGGGAGGTGGGCTAGACTGGTCCTGAAGCAGAAATAACGGCCCTTGAGGGTTACTTGTAGATACAGGGCGGGATGCGGGCCTGAGTGGACTTGACTGCAGTTGAAAAGACGGCGGTTGGGGTGACGCTTCGCGCGAAGGCGATGGTGATGGTGATGGTAGAGGTGTCACATTGTGAAGCGCGCGAAATGAAAATGGCTGGTCGAAGCTGTCATTTCTAGATGACGAGGCATCTTCATCAGCACTTCCGAAGCGAAATACAATCCCGGGGTTGTTATTTTGCTTTGGGGTCGATGATGGGGTTGTGGGCAAAGGAGATGCTGACGATTGTTGGCCAAAGACAAATATGCCACCAGGCGAGGCATCAGAATCCGAGGTAGTGGAGGAAAATGACAAGTCAAAAGTCCTCGGAGACGGCCTATTCCTCATCAATGGGTCCTGTTGCTGCTTAGAGGCGCGGTCATTGCCCAATGACAAACCCTCGAACAGAGTTGAGGGAGGATTGGATGAGGAATTGGCCATCCTAGGGTTTGAGTGTGTCGTGTGAAATTGAATGGAAGCAGTCGACGACGGGGCAGCATGATTGAGCCGTAGCTGAAAGTTAAATAGCTCATTGTGAGGCCGGAAGGTCGGAATACAAGGCTTGTTGGCTGTGCCTTCAATGCACGTTGGTTGTTCCTTCAATGCATGTTGGTTCCTCCTTGTCCAGGGAGGGACCGTTTTGGGTGTTAGCTCTTCTGCAGGGGGTCAATTTTGGAAGATCGCCCGTTGCTAGGTCACGATAGACGGTCACATTGAGGTATGCCGCCGACAAGCTGAGCCAATAGAACTCTGAGTACAGCCGCCCCCGATGCGGTTTATGTGGTTATTTCTAATGTCCATGGGCCGCAATATGGTCGCTGTTTCATTCTAGTCTATTATTAGGCGCCTGTACCGTCTATGAGATGATCGAAAGCACAACTGTGTCAGGTGGTTGACCCCTGCTACTCTTGCGTGTTCAAGTTGTACTCGATACCTATTGTAGGCTGAACCTTAACAATTCTTATGTAATCTGTGGACACTCACTATCTAACTAGGTAGCCAAGATTAGCCCCTTTAGGAAGGTTAAGCGTCCAGGCCAATGGGAACAGTATCCTTGTTCCTTCATCATGACTCCTCGCGTTCCACTCTTAACTTTCCAATCCTCGCTTTTCACCAGAAGTCAGCATGGCTTCACCAGCGCGGACTGTTCTCGCTTTCCAGCGCAACGCGAAGCTGTATTCGTTTCAAACCTTGGTGACCGCAGTCCGGTCCCTCGGCAGTCTTGAAGAAGAAAATCGCGAGCTTTTCAAACAAGGCTCCGAGCAAGATTTTGCCGTCGTCACAGCACAAACCATCTTTCATCCTCAAGGCGGAGGCCAGCCCTCGGACGTCGGCAACATGACCGATCAAGTCGGGGTTACTTTTACCGTCGCGGCCGCCCGAATGGACGCCGTGCACGATGGCCAAGTTTTGCACTTTGGACGATTCAACTCCCCGACCGAGAGCTTCAGTTCAGGTCAGGCTGTGAGTCAAGAAATCGACGTTGACAAGCGTCTCTTTTACTCCCGATATCATACCGCTGGCCACGTCCTCGGCTCTGCCGTCAACAACCTCCTGAGAGACAAGATCGAAAACTTCGACGAGTTAAAGGCTTCCCACTTTCCCGACTCAGCATCGTGCGAGTTCCAGGGACTCATTGAAGGAAAATGGAAGGAATATATTCAACAAAAGGTCGATGAGTTCATTGCAGCCAAGATGCCTGTTGAGGTCGACTGGTGGGATGAAGAGGAATTCCGCAAGAATGGATTGGAGCGCCTGATTCCAGACGCAAGCTTCGTCGCCCCAGGGGAGAAGTTTCGTGTTATCAAGATTGTGGGAGCGGAGGTATATCCTTGTGGAGGTACACACGTTGACACGACCGATCTATGCGGCGAGACCACAGTCAGGAAGATTTCCAGAAGCAAAGGAAAGTCGAAAGTTAGTTACCTTTTGAAATAGATATAGAACATACACCATTAGACAATTCCAAAAAGACACACATCACCTCGGACTCAGTTGGAGAATGTAACAAGCTTGTCATACTCATGTACGTAATTGCAAGAAACATAACATCATGAAGAAGAAACATCGGGCCAGCAAGCTTCCATGCCTGAACCTTCCCTGCTGCCTCTAACCTCAGTTGAGCTCCTATTTGCCACAGTGGCGTCCAGTGTGCTAGTACTATGCTCCTTCATGCGTGATCGAGGCTTAAATTTCTTTGAATACTCAGAATTACCCCTAGGATGCATCAACCCGCTGAATCAAGAACTCGGGCGCTGGGCCTCGTGCAGCGCCCTGATAAGCCAGATGCGGCGCCACCACGATCAACTGCCCTTCGCAGACTAGGTCTCCAGGATTGCAAAAGACCTTTGTTCTCTCGGCCGGATAGTTGGGGATCCTTCCGCCGTTCTGCTGGTTCTTGGTGTATCCGAAGAGAACGGTCCCGACAATCTTGTTGCGGACGTTGGAGGCAACGTCCGAGATGGCGGCGGCGGCGAGGGCGGCGCCTTGGCTGTATCCGCCGGCAATGATCTTGGCACTAGGACACTTGGTGTTGGCCAAGTTGAGGAGCCCCAGCATTTCCCGGATGGCGGCAGGGGAGGTGCCCCGGGGAAGGGCGTTGTCTCCGAGGGTGGCTCGGTAGGCACCACCTACACCCTGGATCCAGACGCCGCTTTTGCCGTACCTAGCCTCGAGCTTTTCAGCGGTGAGAGGCCCGAGAGAGCCCTACATTAGGTCGATCAGTTAGTTTCCGGGCTTCTTTAAGGGGAGTGATGTCGGGGTACTCACAAGGTTTCCAATTTCAGTCGAGCCACGAGCGTAGATGTAGATGGCCCCAGGACAGGAAGCGCTGTTGCCATCTTGGAGGTCATTGCGAGTCGTGCTACCAAGTTGGCGAGCTTCGATGCCGGGGTCGGGAGTGATAACAAGAGTTGGCAGAGCAGATGCCGTGGCGGCGAGGAGAGCAGTGATGACTTGGAACTTCATGGTGATGCTTGATACAATAGAGACACAGTAGGTAACTGGAAGATACTGGCCGGAAGACTGGCTGGAAGGGGGCTGGCTGAAGGTCTTGTTTGAAACCACCGTAGACGAGAAGGCAGCCGGTATTTATCATAGAATAATGGCTTCATTGCAATTTACAAGAAGCCTCGGCAAGTCTTTGGCAAAGAGGGGACCAGAAGAGTCTCCACCAAGGGGCACATTTTCATCAATCTATCACGCCAATAACACGCATTGATGCTATGCAATCGCCCCCAATCAGGCAGTCCATCACTTACATGAAGATCAATCGTTTAGACCAACTTCGCAAAAAAGTATCGTTTTAGGAAATAATGCCGATGCCTCGCCACCCACCACTTGGACGATTTCGCGGAGGCTAATGATTAGAATGAAACCTTCCCCGCAATAGGAAGCCCTATGACTGAAACCTTAAGAGCTTTTTCGGACCTCGACTCCGTTTCCGTTTCAGAACATGGTACGAGTGACCTGAATCGAATCCATGGTGTTGGCCCTCGGAGAGATGAAATCCACATGGTTGAGACGAAGCAGGGCCTTTAGTATCTTCATCTTGACTAGGTATTCCAACCTTGACTATGCCCACCTTGGTGTGCCTTGACATTAGGTTTGTCATTTCAGCCCGTTGCCAAGGATAGCTGAAGACTGGCCAAGTAGGTCCTTCTTAACTCGTGTCTAGCGCCTCACTGGCTTCGGAAGTTCCCGTATATGAACAGGCTTCCGCTGACTAGGTTTCAGTTTTCTTGGAAAGAGATCGACAGCAACGGGGATTAAGTGGCTGCATGAAGACCTCCACCACAATGAACCTCGGCACCTTTTTCATTCATGCCAGCACTTCTGACCGTAGCCACCTCTCAATGGTATTGCCCAATCGGGTTGTACATTCGGGAGATATGTTGTCGCTGCATCGGGCTCCTCCGCCGATAATTCAATGCCGTTCTGGAAAAGGCCGCATGTAAGGCCTCGACTTGTTCCCTTCTAGCTCCACAACAGAAATATCCTATAGTTCTATAAACCTCAAAGCTGCTACCTCGGCAATCTGAAAGATCTCGTCAAATTGGGATTCAATCGGGTGGACTAGTGTGAACGTGTGGATTGAGGATGGCAGTAGCTCGCAAACCGTCACACCCTAGCATAGAGAAAACGTTTCAAGTACGGGAGAGCTTGGTCTCGCAGAATTTTACACGTTCTATTTCAGAGTGGCCAAAGCAGCGAGTCTCGCTGATGCAAAGAAATGCGTTTCGTCGAACTATGTGCCTAAGCCAGGTGGAAGCATCTTGCCTTTGAGAGAGCAAAGGGCAGTTTACATAGTTGTGCTTTGGATGAGTGTTGGGTCCAATACAACACCCGATCCTAAGGTCAAGTAAGCGATATTAATCACGGTCGAGTCACGTGCAAGGTTTTTCAAAGCAGGACATAAGTTACGGGATTCGCTCTTCTGTCAATCCCGCCGGCACCAACAACTTGGCCCCTTTCGGCGGGGTTTCTATATCAGCGAAATCCCGCCGACTCTGCTTGGAACCACGAATCCCATCAGTCTCTGTCAACGTCTCTCACTTTGACTTGTTCTTAGCAGTTCACGTTGGTACTGCCGAGTACCTACTGTGCCATGCCGTCGCCCAACTCCGACGCCGCCGTTCGTGCATCGGCTCCATACGGCCATGCCTGCGTTGCGTGTTCGAGAGCCAAATGCAGATGCGTCAGTAGAGGCACAGGAAACAGTTGCCAAAGATGTCACCGCCTGAAACAGGAATGCCAACCATCTACTGTTGTTCGGAGACACCTCCCACGGCGTCCGGCCAGCACCAAGAAATCCAAGAATCGACTCGAAGAGAAGCTTGATGATCTGGTCACCCTACTGCATGCCCAAGTCACAGCCAGTACATCGACAGCGGAAACTGACCCGTCACACGGCAATGGGAATACTGATTCTGAATCCCGGCTTCCAGCGAACTCTGGACATCCTTCGCTGCAGGCTTCACTAGATGGAGGAGTGGGCAGTCGTGGGCGTCTCGTCTGGGCCATGTTCCACCTCGCCCGCCGATACATCGCCTCATCCGGCCCATGCTCCCTTTCCACCGGACCTTTCCACATCACAAGCCGAGGAGTACTTGTTATTTCCGACTTCATCATCTCAAATGGTTGCCGTTAGTTTACATAGCGCCCGAAGTTACGTAAGTGATAAAGAGAACAGAATTCCAAAGTTAAACCAGTACAACAACAGATACTAACTCAATAGCGCCGCTCAACCGCACCATGAGCGCCCATTTTTATGGCTGAACATACGTACACTATGTTGCAAGTCCACCTCAGAAAAGAAGCAATTGAACAAAACAGTTCGAGAGACTCTGGCGCAGAGGCTCTTAGTTGACCTGGAACGGAGTCTGGACCTCTTGCTGGGGCTAATCGTATATCTTGCTTGGTACGTTGCCCAAATTTTGAGCCTGATTTAAGTTGACAACACAGGGCTTAATTTACTTCTCAGGGTCATGAATCTTATGGAGGGGAAAACATCTTATGTCCTTACTCAAACCTCGCAATATCGCTGGTCATTGACCTTCGTCTTGACCGGCAAGGCCAAGAAAGTCCATGCCACGAGTTAGACTCTTACAAGGCATTTCGCTATCCCATCAGGCAGTATATGCCAACACGATGTCGTACAAACGAGGAACGACGAGCTACGTTGGCTTGTTTTGCAGTCTGCTCGTCGTATGTATCCCTTCTTGTGCATGGGCCGACCACTCCCGAATCAATAGTCCCTAATATTCCTCGCAGCATTGCTTCTTTTCTTTAAACTGCAACCGATGCGGTGGACCCCTCACATGGAGGATTCTTTGTAGTATATGTCAAATAAGACCGAAACACCTGAAGATAGAGTGTTGGTTGCGATTGTCAAAATAATCAAGATCATAGATGATATGATCATTGCGCTTCCTCCGCGACCATTCGAATTTGGAGCAGACGGCCAGCCGACGCCACCGCCGATTCTATACGTCAAATCTTTGACTGCCAGAGTTGAGGCCGTGGAAAAAGAACTTTCTCCCAACCTTGTAAACAACAGTACGTGTCGCACAATTGCAACAAGCGCTTTGAAGACTGGGCTAACTCGCAAGGTAGAGGTCGTTCGATCCCGTCTCTACAATGCATACGTGATGGTAAATAGCCTGCCGAGATCAAACACAAGGTACTCCAACACACTACAGGGAGTGGTGGAATTCGGAAGGGTAGATTGCAACTACGCCTGTCTTGATGCGATCAAGAAGGGCTTCGACAACTAGCTCTCCTTCGATGCCCAGGATTTCTGGGCTATGTCCATGGAGCTGCACCTTCAATTTGGACGCTCTACCCACGTTTTATACCGCATCTGCATGTCTGAAGATCCGGCATGGGACCGTTTCAGAGCACGTAAGGCAGTCGATTTGATACAGACAAATTGGTTGGTTTCTCTCGGGCTCGGGCTGAATAGCCTTAGAATCACCGAGCCACTCGCCACAGCCTGTGGTTTTGCTGGGGTTCAAACATGCAACCTCGTGGTGCCAATACGCAATGCGCAGTTGTGGCAAGGTTATGCCACTCGGAAACTAAGGGCTCATAACTGTCACAGCAAAAGACAAATGTCTCTTGCTGGTTAGCTAGGGCACCTTATATTGCAACAGTTTTCCCCACAGGTTCATGGACAACATGGCCTTTCTCTGTTTCTTGTTTAATGCGAGGTTGAGCCTCCTGATGCGGTTTGGTAACAGCCTTACGATGGACATTTCATGTTTACTGGATGAATAATGACCTAGCCAATGCCCTGGTCTTGCATGAAGAATTTATTCCCTTTGCTTAATTTGAGGCGTCTCGTAACTTCAAATCCATACTACAATGTAGGTCACGGGCCGCTTGTGCTTCGTCCCATAATGCCGAGATCGTGGTTCGTATATTGGATGGCCCCTTGAATTTGAAGCATCATGGAGGAAAATAGGCTGGAAATCTCTCGCTCGTATAAGTGCATATTACTAGTAAGTATTATTGTATACGGAGTAAGGTGCTCTCATATATTTTCCCCAATTGGGTCTCAAGTGATCCGCATCGGGACCCGATCCCGACGTGACGGTAACTTATAACCCAACTTCTTCCCCTCTCTCTATCACTTGACCAAGCAACCAAACGTCTTCAGCCTCACGCCTGTCCTCGACACCATGTCTCCCACCAACACCCCCGTCCTTAAGAAGCCTGTCAAGCTGGCCTGCATTCAGCTCATGCAGCTCACCGCAGGCGCAGACAAGGCCGCGACTCTCAAAAGCGCAGCTGCCCAGGTGGCCAAAGCCGCTGCTTCTGGTTCAAAGATCGTTGTTCTGCCCGAGTTTTTCAATTCGCCCTTCGGAAGTCAGTACCTGTCTGACTATGCAGAGACGCTGCTGCCATCTCCAACGCGCGAAGAGGCGCCTACATACTACGCCCTCTCGGAAATGGCAGCCGAAAGTAAAGTGTATCTGGTCGGCGGCTCGATCCCAGAGTTCAATCCCCAAACAAAGAAGCACTATAACACGAGCTTAGTCTTCGGGCCCAGGGGAGACTTGCTCGCGACGCACCGCAAGGTGCACCTTTTCGATGTAGACATCCCGGGGAGGGTAACCTACTACGAATCGGACTATCTAGCCCCTGGAAATAAGCTCACCCTCGTGGACCTGCCCGAGTATGGCAAGATTGCCGTCGCTATCTGCTATGATGTTCGTTTCCCGGAACTTGCAACCATTGCAGCCCGTAAGGGTGCCTTCGCCCTCATCTATCCCAGCGCATTTCCCGTAGCTACCGGGTCTCTGCATTGGCGTTTACTGGCCCAGGCCCGGGCCATTGATAACCAGCTGTATGTTGTTCTATGTGGCCCTGCCCGAGATGCAAAGGCGACCTTGGTTGCTTGGGGGCATAGTCTGGTTGTGGACCCAATGGCGAAGGTGGTTGTTGAGGCTGAGGAGTTGGAGACGATCGTCGAGTGGGAATTGGATGCGGATAAGATTACTGATACGAGAAAGAGCATTCCCGTGAATTCGCAACGGCGATTTGATGTGTATCCTGATGTTAGCATAGGAAAGATACAGTTAGAGGATCCGGAACTTGCGGAGCCTTAAGCGGCTTTCTGTCACAGCCACATTATGAATTGTAATCTCCTCTTCAAGTTAAGATATATATTGCGCACAGAACATTCTTGTGGCTTAAGACGTGCTCTGATACTATTGTATTCGCTTTTGTAATATCTCCACAGGTCACTTTTAATATGTAGTCACTTGAACAGAACTGCGTTGTTCTACCTTCAGCGATGTAGTTGCTGCAAGCCAGTATGTACCTCCTTTGAGAATTGCAACCAAGGCATAAGAGCCAACTTTACTAAAACTACCCGAATACCGCTCCAAGCTCTCTTCTCCCTCCTGTCTGCCCTTAAACAAAGGGTTGGATTTATCCTAGAACCCGAAACCTCGGTCCAGTTACGCCGATATCCCAGCGAACCTCGACGTAATCGCCAGCACCCACGTACTCTATGCCGATAAGTTGTCCAGCCGGGCAGGGGATCTTTGGCCATCCCTTAAAGGTCATCTCCCATGTAGCATTCCCGGGCTTTGGAGCTTTAATACGACCGACATGGTTGTCTCTGCTCTTGAGCGAAGCCCATCTAGCAGCCTCAGCAACCGAAAACGCTTGGACGGATGTCGGAGGGCTCGAGTAGGTGAAAACGTCGAGAGTCTTGGTGCCCGTGGAGACGTCCCGGTCCCAGAGCTCAAAGAGAAGCTCGCACGTCTTGCCTTGGGTGCTTTGGTCAAATTCGAAGGTTACAATCGTAGTCGTCTCATCTGCAGATTTGCCGTTCTTGACAATGAGAAGCTGATCCTGTGGATCCTGAACGATCTTTCCACTTTGAACCCAGTAGCGGTAGGTTCCTGCTGGGTAAAGGATGGTGTCAACTGCTCGCGCGTTGCTCGCGGGTGCGGCCAATGAGACAGCTGCGGTAGAGGTGAGGAGGGCGAGGAGTTTCATTGTTGTTGGGAAGCGGTGACGTGAGATTATCTAAAGTTTGGTTTCATGAATTCTCAGGCTCAAACGGCTGACAGATGTGCTTGGGGTCAAAGAACAATGAGCGAACCTCTGACCCTTTTGTACCCACCAGCCGCTTGGTATTCTCTCCTTGTGATCATCCTTCAGCGGGCAGGAGTCAGCTCGTATACCTCGTGTCTGGTGATATATAAATATCTTGCTGCTAAGTCATTGGTCTTAAGATCGAAGCAATCGAGATTTGCACACTCTTGGCCATGCCGATCCTCGTATGCTGACAGTGGGCGGAAGCATTGGGTTACACCGAGGAAGAATTCCCATGCGCTGGCGCAGAGAGACTGAAATGTCTATGATAAGTCCCAACAGCCTTGTTTAGATACTACGCCCTGTTTAGACCGATACAGTGAGTTGGATTTGCTGTGCTTGGAGGCTTACGAGTTGAAGTAGTCGATGTTTGCCCTCGAAGATCTACACTCACCAAGAGTGTAGCTCAGCATGGCCTTTTCTATACAGCATATGGCTTTCTAGGCGTAAACTGTCTGTCGGGTCATTCTGTGCTTTCATTACGACAGAAAGTTGCTATTTTTAAATATTCTGCAAGTGGGCTTGGGGCTAAGGCCAGCATATTACACTCCATCTCTTGCATGTTTCTGTAAGACGGGCTAACTTCGAGCCAACCCATGGCACGTTATCACACAGATGCATAAAACATCCAATAACAAAGCAACTACAGGCTTTCTTGTTCTCTCTTTCATCAATAGTTGGAATACCTTATAGAGGTGTCGGGCTTTTGTGGAACTCGGAGTGATCTTTTGCGACCGACGCTTCTGGCAACAAGCATAGGCTTTAATAAAACTGGATAGTGGTCAAGCACGCCATTTGCAGCCCTTTATTTTCTGCATGTGAAAGAGTGAAAAGAAATAAGAATGGTAGCTCTCAAAGGGTTCCTTATTACAGCTAGGCCACTACACCGTTCTATTGCCAACATGAAGTTCCATCTCACAGCGGATATAAACTTGGATCGTTGCCTCCATAACAACTTATCCACATCCGCGTTGTCTTGCAGCGAGTATACAAAGGATTGTATTAACAAAGCTTCGACAACCCGTCTACAGTAAACATACGAAGAAGAAACTCAAGGAATCGGAAAAGATTTACTCTTATTATCAAGCTATGATAGCTTCATTATGCTGACGCAAACTAAACTAAATTCCCCTAACGACGGGCTGTCGGAACGCAAGCTGCTTATACGCGGCAGTAGTGTGCGTCCTCATTCTCTTACCCCAAATTATCATAGGTACCGACAGGGAGAGCACGGCAACTGACATGCACCCAAGAGTAATGAACAAGTTGCGTACGCCAACGCTGTTGATCCAAGGTGTGAGGCAGAACAGAAAGATGATCGACAAGGCGTTCCTGCAGAACGTGACAACAACAAGGGAATCGCCAATAATCTATTATAATGGTCAGTTCCAAGGTTACCAGTATTGTGAGCAAGAAGATGGTACTTACGTCGACATAGCTATCCGTTGCGTAGGTCAAAGCGGAGTCGGCAACCATGGTGAAGCCTCCACCGTACAAGGCAAAGCCGACGGCTAGAGTCGTCCAAGGCTTGAACTATAGTTTAGAGCATTAGTAACAGGATCTGGGCAGTTGAAGAAGTAGACTTACAGCAGCAAGGCCTAGGCCATATATCAACAAGCCCGCAACGCAAATAACAGCACCTGGGAGTGCCATATATAGCCTCATCTCTGGTTCGAAGACGCCTTGGTTACGTCTAGCTAGCAAAAGGCTCAGCCGATCATTGAGATAGCCGCCAAAAATCGTGCCGATGCAAGTGCCGATAAATGGAGCCAAAGAGAGGAGGCCAATCTGGGCTGGGTTGAAGTTCCAAGGAGGAGCAATCAATTGGAAGGACAAGGTAGAGGTAATGACAGCGTATAGCGCTAGGAGGAATCCGTAGGTGACTGCGACATAGGCAACAGCTGGAACCCGGAAAAAGATGATGAATGGCTGATAGAAATGGTGCAAAATATCGGTGTCGGTTTTGGTCACGAAAGCCATGCGCTGAGCGTATGTCTTTGGCTTCGGGGTGTCGATGGCGTGAGACAGACTCTCGGCGTCAAAATCGTCCTTGGGTGAGTCCTTTTTGCTCGTTGTCTTGGAGAGAACGCGGCCCTGATCCTTGGCGTGGCCATCTTGTTCCGTCTCGTGTTGAATCTCGCCAAGCAGCGTAGGCACGAATTTCGTCTCTTCAAAGAAGAAGAGGGAGAGGAGCAGATTGACGCCAGTCAGGATAGCGGTAATCCACCACATCCATCTCCATCCCATTCCGTTAACCACGTAGCCTGCGGCTACTGGGCCCAGGAACGAACCGGTGCTCTGCATGAGGAAGAAAAGACTGTTCATGGTGGCGCGCTGATGGACAAAGAACAAGTCGGCAATGGTGACCTGGACGATGGTCTCGGAAATTGCACCGCCCAGGCCGGAGACGAGGGCGCAAGCAATCACCTCGGGCCCAGACTGCACCTTGGCATTCCAGATAGCGCCAGCGAGCTGGACACAGATGCTGAAGATGTAGATCGGCCTGCGTCCATAGCGGTAGATGAAGGGAATGAACAAGACGCAGCCAGTCGCGAGACCGACGTTGTTGACGGCAGCAGCGTTGTTGAGCTCCTCGTACGTGAGGCCGACTTCGTTCAGGTAGTTGCCATAGGCGACAGGGGCAATGCCCAGGAAGACAAAGGTGATGAGGACATAGAGGCAGACGATGCCAAAGTTGATTGCCTTTCTGTAATTGGGCCAGTTCTGCGGATGCGGTCAGCGATGATTGGACGGACAGCCGAGACGCGCTGAGACTCACCAGAGGATCATTCGGATCCGAGGTTGGAACTGGGTGAAGGATGATTTCGCCATGATGGCGGCCAGAGCCCATATGTTCGAGGGTGATTGTCCCCGGTGGGAAACTGGTGCCTGAGGCATCGGTGTTGGGTTGAGTTGAAGCCATAGGGGCGATCGAAGCCATAGCGGCGACGCGACGCGATGTGCTGTCGTCAAGGCGCAAGGATGGTCCAGAGCATGTAGCGTGTCGTGATGGAGCTGGTCCTGATGGAGCTGGAGAACAAGGATGCTCGATAGAGGTCGCGCAGGAAACTCGTTCAGGGCGGGAATGCAGCGACTAAATACTCGATGCAGAGAGAGAGTTGTGACAGTCCGAGTCTGGGCCCTGGAGGGTCAATCAATGGTGAATCCAATCCGCCTTGATATCTCTCGTCTCTCGCTCAGCTGGAAATGGCCATGGCAATGTCCCCCGCACAAGCCCCCTTTAACAGTTGCGGGGAAGTGGACCACACAGTGGGCGTCAAAATGCACCGGTTGCCATCCAATTCCTGCTTATCAGACACTAACTGTAACTGTTTACCCTGGGACAGGCCCATCGCCACCTCATCCGTATCCGTACATCCGATGCGGATGCCAGATGCAAGACGGGCGGGCCAAAATTGATTCACCAGGACCAGGACTAGGCTCTCTGCCGCCAATCCTTGGCCGCTCCGATACCAGCTCAGCCATGATAGAGCAAGAAGCCGTTCAAGCCATGGCTGGGCTCCCCACAATCCCTCAGATCTGCTCTCTTATCCGGAGACCCGGACCCGATACGGAAACGTGACCTGTTACGCCGTGATGCTCGCTAAGAGAAATGCGTGGGAGCGCTAACTGCAACCCCAACCGGCCAGTTCTTCCATCGCTGATTGGCTCATCTCACCCAGCCTCCAAAGCACGGTTCAATGGGTACGGATACAGGGTACGGAGTCACCGACAAGGACCACGACAGCAAGAACCATGCAACATTGGCTCCAATATGGCTTCTTGCACTCCAGTGTCCCAAAAGCAATAAGAACTTGCTAGACACAGATACGCAGTTTAAATCATGGAAATGATGAGCTGGAGTATCTCGCCATCCGCGGCAAATTGTCGTTCCCAGGTGAGGCGAACTGCAGAGTTTGAATTGCCTTGGCCAACATATGCGACACAACTATGCCAACTAAACGCTTCTTCTGGAACCGACGGGAACCAAGGTCTTCGCCCTCCTAGTCCACAAGACTCTGCAACATCTTGATGCTTTTGATCGCTGCAGCTCTCTTGCTCTACTCCATTCTCGAATCTGAACATGCAAAAGATAACTAGTTGTAAAGGCCGCGAAGCCCCAAGAACCCCCTCTGCGACACCAAGTCGCCGACAACGCCCTCAATTTCAGCCATCACAATGCGTCCTCATTGGAGTCGCCATAGCCATCCTAACCGCCCGGCTCTACTTGCAGCATTGAACCCGAAAACTACACTTGTTGATGACCGATGTGCTCATATATGCAACCCGTGTCACCGGCCTTGCTAGCGCACCTTTCAGCATTGGATTCATGTAGACGGGGCGCTTCCAACCTGTAAAGATCCCTTACTTCCATCAGTCTGTCGCGCCCTTTGATTCAACTTGTTAGCCAACCCTGACTTCTATTGCTGCAAAGCGGTGTAATGCAGTTTGTATGTCAGCATTCGCATTGTGGATGCATCTTTGCCGTCGCTGATGAGCTAGTATGTGTGCGACAAGGGGGGCTTCAATATACTTAGAACTCGAAATCTCACACCTAGTCAACAGCGGCAGAGCACTCAGTAGCTAAATTGAAAGCAGCCCATGAGCCTATCTGGACAAGGCCTCTGCAGGCTCTGGAGAATCAGCTTTTCCATAATGCCCTCTTTTGGGGCTTTGGACACAGCTCAGGGACAATGGGGAGAAGATTAACAGTGGCAATTAGCCCATGACAGCTACAGTAAATTCATTCGAAGCTTGGATAAAAAGTTGTCAGTAGCATAATGGTCTTTTAAACACCTTATAATGCTACCGCCTATTAATAGTACGGCGATCCCTTGAAGAACTATTGAGCTTGTGTACGTTTTTCAATCGCCCTCTCGGCAGTGAAATGGTAGTTGCACAGCATGCCATACCGACCCAGCCCCAGGTAGATTGTCCCATGGCAAATAGGTAATCAAACGAGCCGTAATAGTCGGGCAGCAGGACAGGCATCTACAGAGGGAAGTTTTAACACTTGACTGGCTTAAGAAGCCGTACTTACTTCCCCGGCCCTCTGGCTTGTCGCCGACTCACTACTTACACCTTCAACAAGCAGTCAATATATGTGCGAGTGATCCGTTAATCGGCCATTAGTGATGGATGAGGCCGGCTTCTTCAATAGCAGCATCGGTAGCAAAACCTTCTATCTGACAACCCAGATGCACACCGCGATGACATTCCTTAGCACTTTGGGGTAACAACCAGAACCTGCTGCAGTATTCTCTTTTTAGGCCGCTTGACCTTCCAGGGATCTATTAACTATTATTGACAGGTGGGAGTAAGGGCCAATTACTGCCCCAGCCCTTACACTGTATAGTGAAGCCAAGTAGCTGCATCCCAGCAACTCTAGTTAACTAATAACCAGCTATTGGTCTTCTCCTCGACAATGATATCATAGAATACATAAAATGATGATAATAGCGATTTATGTGACTAGAGAGAAAAGCGTTCTGTACTGTCCACTGTCTTGGGCTAGCGAGTCCAGGCAGGTCCTAATGACTGTGAAAGCTGGGAAGCATCCGAGTACCTAGTCATCATATCTAATAGGGCTACAACTGCGTACTGGGCTTTCTTACACTCTGATCTCCGGGAACACGAAACTTGTATCGCGAGCCATTTATGAAGTAAAGATAAGGTCCACATCAACCTGGTTCATTCCATGCGTCCTTCAGCAAAGGGGCACCTATCGAAGCAAGCGACAACAGTGCCAGGGACTAATCTATTCCTAAAACTCCGGTGTTTTATGAAACTCGAACTCTTTTCCCACTCTTGCCACCACCGTAGTATTCGACTCCATTATCCGGCCTTCTCTGTAACGAGCCGAGTAAGAGCCTGCCGCGCTCGAGACGTCAAAGAGGCCTAGAAACGAGCTGCGGGTGCCATTGTCTCTCTGGAGGGCATGCTGCTGTGTTGTCTTCAGAGTGACAGGGCACCGCTGTTGGTTCCACGACAGATGGCATCAATCAATACCATGCCGGTCTGTTTTGCCGTCGATATCTGCCATGTCTTCTATTTCTAGCGGGGTTTTACGCGCAATCTATTGACTGCAAATGGAATGGTGACTAGAAACGTCCCCGCCTTAATGCCGTAATAATACGCCGGTGGTAAAACTTCGCTTGCTAAAGTGGTAGTCTGGACATTCAATTGCTTTATCGTAAGTTGGCGAAGGACATGAGTATATTATCACTAATGTACTGGAGAGTTCTAACCGTCAAGTTTCTTAATTCCGTAACTAATCGCTACGGCTAAGACTCGTTGACTGCCAGGAATAAACTCAATCCCCATCTGCCCGCCATGGCTCCACACTGTACGTCAAACAAACTTTCACAACTCTGAACCCAGAGCTCAGACGCGCCCTGACTAACATCTCCATAGCCCTCACACAGCAAGTCCAGGACCTTATGTGCCTTGCATCTGGCCTGCCTTCGACCAATCCCACCTCGTCCGCCTGGCAAGATCCCCCAGCCCCTGTCGCCAGCGCACAGTCAGAAGTTCTGCCCTCCGTGACAGACATCGCCATCATCGGCTCCGGCGTCACTGGCACGAGCGTCGCTCACACGCTCCTGACCCATCCCCAGGCCTCCGGACTGCGGGTGACTATCTTGGAGGCCCGCAATGCCTGCAGCGGTGCCACAGGCCGTAACGGCGGCCATCTCATCTCGGACACGGTCGGGCATTTCGAGCATCTGGTCGAAGGCCTCGGTGTTGACGAAGCCGTCAAGATTCTGCGGTTCAGCGAGGCCAACATTGCTGAGCTCAAGGCCTTGGTGGCTCAGCTCGATGATGCAGAACGCGCTGCGGTCGAGCTTCGCGAGGTTAATGCTACGACATCCATGGGAGACAGGAAGATCCTAGATGGCGCCCGACGTTCGCTTAAATTAATGAAAGATGCAGTCGACAAAACTGATCTCAGGTATGAGATCATCGAAGATGAAGATATCTTGAAAGTAAGTCACCTGGTGCACCAACTTACAGTCTATCGCCACTAATACCTCCTGCTTTTCATAGAACAAGTACAAGTACCGCAGTGGTCTTGCCGTGTTTGAACAAGAGGGTGCTTGTGCGCTATGGCCCTATCGGCTCATCACCATCCTTCACAAGCGCCTGTTGGAGGCGCACAATGACAGATTCGCGCTCGAGACCAACACTCCCGTTACGTCCATCTCTCACGACAAAAGTGTGTCCCAGGACGAGCCTGGCTACTTGGTGCACACCCCGCGAGGCATCATCAAGGCACGCAAAGTAATCCATTGCACAAACGGCTACTCATCACACTTGTTACCAAGCTTGGCCGGAAAACTCTTCCCGCTGAGGGGCACTGTATCCGTTCAGGATCCTGGGCCGTCCTTCCCTAGGCTGGGGCACCTGTACTCGTGGACGAAGATGCACGAGGGCCGCTACGATCCCGAGACGAGACGTCTCTCGACTGGACTTTATTACTCGCAGCAGAACGCCAAGACCGGGGAGATCTTTATCGGAGGAGAGAGCCAGGAGATTGAAAACATGCTGACAAGCGACGACTCTACAGTGTCGGCCTCTGCCAGCAGCCACATCTCGTCGGTGGTGCCCGAGATATACTTGGACGCCGACGATGCAAAGACCAAGAAGGTCTGGTCTGGCATCATGGGCTTCACAGCAGACCATCTCCCTCTAGTAGGAAACTTGACCAATCTGTCGACGGGGCGGACTGGCTCTGCGGAGTGGATTGCGGCGGGATTCAATGGCCACGGCATGGACAAGTGCTGGCTTACTGGCCAGGCAGTGGCTAAAATGGCGTTGGGCGAGGACGTGCCCTCATGGCTTCCAGCATCTTTTCTCGTCAGCGAGAAGAGACTGAAGGCCTGCACCGTGGAAGCTGCGGCAGCTGGGTTTACAAGCTTGTTCACTGGGCCCTCCCCGGAGCTCTGAGGGACTTGGTAGATTTAGGACGAGAGCTTACGTAGCGAGGAGAGCTGTAACATTAGTTCTGTCACTGATCCTTCTTCGCATGTCCTCAAGCCGATCCGTGTGGCTTGGGCAAGTCAATTTGGTTGCCTGCAAACTTTAGATCAAAGGCGGATTTGCCTGTAAATCTGGCGAAGTTAATGGTCTGCTAGCTAGGACATGCCATTGGTAGTAGCGGGATTTCATATGAAAGCTTGGTGGCAAAGGCTCATGAATCGAGACATCTTCAATCGTCCGTCACATGCTCTGCCATGTAGACTATGCATCAACAAGGACAGGCACGGAGAATTGCCGGTTCTCCACACGACATGGAGGCGAAGTAACAGGCTCGATAGCCATTTCACTGAAGTAAGCCACCAAAACCCTTGTGGCCCAGCGCTGGCGGTAGGGAACGAGGCCCGTGAAGAGATGGGGAAATGATGATCTCCACCGGCGATTTAATTAAAAAACTCCCCGCCGGCGGATTTGCAGGACATAGCGTGGCCCCAAAAAGTAGGTAGCTCAGTATGGGGATCATGTGCGTCCAGTTGATAAAGTATAAATTGGCGTCTTTGTACCCCATAGGTCAATCAACAGTCATTCTCTGCAAGTATCATGTCGTCGTCAAAGCCTCACCTGGTGGTCGTGCCGCAAGCCGATTCGACCACAGCCACCAACAAGTTTGGACCGGGACTTTATCTCGATCTGGTCGGGTCCGGGTAAGTACCGTGCTTGTTTACCTGAGTAACCTTCTCTGACTTCAATTCAAGCGAGTCGTCGCAAAGCCCGCTCGTTACGGGAATCTGGGACGTGATAGACTGTGAGACTCCAGGGCCAGCTTGGGAGGCGGGGTGGGATGAGGTCAAGTATGTTCTGAAGGGTAAGTGAGACATGCCATCTCTGTTTACGTGTTGCTAATATCGTAACAAAGGCGAGCTTCATATCAAGGATGAAAGGTCAGGGGAGGTTTCTGTCTTGACGCCAGGGTCACTTCTGTTCGTCACAAAGGGGTCCAAGTTGTCGATTGTCAAGTCTCGAGAGTGTAAAATGCTCTATGTTGAGCAAACCCACCGCCCGGCAATGGCCACCGGGTTTTCTGATACTCCACTGTAAATAAAAGACCAAACAATTACTCGGTTCCTGTCTTTCCCCATATGGCATGTAGGCTCACTGGCTCTCCCATGATGTACCGTGGTTGAAAGCCGCAACAGGCCCGGAACATATCCAATAGAACGAGGAAGAATAGGCCGGTCGCTTCTCGCGAATTAGTGTGTGCGGGAGACGCGGGGAACGTGGAGAGATGGTCTGCCGCCAGTGGATTTCCCCGCAACCTCGATATGTCTTCGTTCCTTGCGCCAAGCACTCGTTCTCCATTTGACCAAGGGTCCAAGAGGCATTTACCCCTCGTTGTCTCGTGCTCAACGGGTCACAACGACCCCATGACCGGCCCCAACTTGCCCCAACTTGCCCCACGCAGCCGGTCGATTTGCAACGCTCGTCAGGGATGAGTTATAACTGGCCGGTTGTTCACCTTCCTCCGGCCGGAGCAGTACTCCATATATAGCATAAACAGCCACCGTCAATTCAAGTCCCTTCTACAACGGTCCATCCCAGCACTTGTTGACGCGGCATCGTCAAAGCTTTCTTGTCACCGAGGTGCACGCTCAACCATGGGCAGCAACGAGACAGACTCCCCCGTTCAAGGGTGGGAGACGCGAGCGGCAGAGAAACGCGCCCGATGCGACGGGGCCATTCCAAAGGCATGGCGGCTTCCTGCTTCCATGTTTGACTCTCTCCAGACGCCGCTAGAGACCAATAAAAACGACATTATCTCGCTCGACATTCCACGCCGCTCGGGCATATTGACAGAGCAAGAGCTTCAGATCACCGAATCCTATGACGTCGGTGAATTGCTGAAAAAGCTGGCCAGTGGAGATCTCACGGCAGTGCAAGTTGTGACTGCGTTCTCCAAGAGAGCTGCCATCGCCCAGCAATTGGTACGTGGTTTGTTCGACCGCTTATTGTCCACCTCAACATACATTGAGCTAATTCGAGCAGACCAGTTGCCTAACAGAAACGTTCTTTGACCAAGCAGACGCGCGGGCTCGACAACTAGACAAGCTGAGAGAAGATGGCAAGCTGGCTGGCCCGCTCCATGGCCTTCCCGTCAGCCTAAAAGACTGTTTCCACGTCGCTGGGACACAAGCGACTATTGGTCTGGTCGCATATCTGGATCAATTCTCCGACACCACCTCTCCTCTTGTTGAAATTCTTGTATCCTTGGGGGCAGTGCCGTTCGTCAAGACCAACATTCCACAAACCATGATGGTAAGCCGCCGACCGAGAGAAGAGATATGGGGTGAGGCTGATGATATTTTTAGACAGGAGACTCGCATAACAATATCTTTGGCCGATGTCTGAACCCGAAGAATACCGGCCTCACAGCAGGAGGATCAAGTGGCGGAGAGGGAGCCCTGGTGGCATTTCGGGGATCTCCCATCGGAGTCGGCACTGATATAGCTGGTACGTCTTCCCCGTTCGCCAGATCAATTCCTTTCACATATGGGACAATTTGGGTATCATGTGAACCTCAGAAGCTTGGTACTAATATAGAACGTTAGGCTCGATCCGGGTCCCAGCTCTCTGCTGCGGAACGTACGGCTTCAAGCCGACGGCGTCTCGTATTCCATACGGAGGCCAGCAGGGCTGTAGCAACCCCGGTCTCAAATTCATTCTAGCCTGCGCCGGGCCACTGTCCAACGATATGGAAAGCCTCGGAACTTTCACCAAAGCGGTCCTAGATGCTCAGCCAGCGCGCCTCGATTCAACGGTAATCGATGTGCCCTGGAGGGCAGTCTCTAGCGACCCAACACGAAAGCTGCGGCTGGGTGTTCTTCCGGAGGATCCCATCTATCCCCTTCATCCACCCGTCAGCCATGCTGTATCTCAAGCTGTCGAAAAGCTACAGGCAGCTGGGCACACTCTGGTGAACTTGACCCCCGAAGAATGCCGGATTGCCCGTCTTAATGACATAGCCTGGGGTCTGTTTGGACTTGACGACACAGCTCGCCGCATTGTTACCGACGCGGGAGAGCCTGACATCCCATCGAGGGGTCGAAACATGACCGAATTGAAGCGGTTGCCGGGAGATTTCCTACCTCATCTAGCGACGCTGAGCCCTCTAGAGAAGCTATCTCTGCTAAATACCAAGAGGGCTGAGGTTTTTGAAGAGTGGCGGAAACTATGGCAGCGTTACGAGCTTGACGCGGTGGTTGGGCCAGCTAACCAGGGCACCGCAATTGAGCATGATTTGTACGGGCTACCGGCGTACACTTCTTTCCTCAACGTTTTGAACGTGAGTTGTTCGACACGGGCTGAGAAATCTTGCAGCTTTACTGACGCGGCTGTAGTATCCTGCCTGTGTGATACCGTTTGGGAAAGCAGAGTCGAATCCCGGAGCCACGTTCACAGTGCAGCCCGGCCAAGCTGGACCTCCTTGTACGTTTTCCTGCTGACATGCTCGAGAGGTGATGCTAATGTTGATAGACAATGCTGCGCTTTCCGAAGGGGCGCCTTGCTCAATCCAGGTGTTCACGAGCTCGATGCGAGATGAGGAGTGCATTGCGATATCGACTGCGGTTGACAACGTACTTCACAGCTAGTGTGATTTCTCTGCATCGCCCAACGTGGCACAAGGGGGTCGTCAAGCGATCAGGACCGGCGAGAGCTGAATGGCACTGATAGAAACGTGTTGGTTATACAGCTAGTCCAAGAACGCTACCCATGTTATACCAGGACACAAACTGTATTTTATCCCGTGCTTCCCAAAACCTTGAGACCAGCCCTTGCACAAAAGTCGCGAACTCTGACGTGTAGCCAACCAACTCGGGTATACGTGAACGCCACATCTTTCTCTCGTTCTCGCTTTGCACCTCGAAGCAGGCCACCACCAAAGGCACCGCAATGGACAGGATACTCTTATTTGTCGCCGTTCGGGTCAAGTCCAGCTGTGTGAGGATGCCCGTAGCCATGGCCAGTGCCGGGCCGTCGTTGGATCCAAACGGAAATCGCAAGCGGTGGATAAGCAGCATGGCTCCCAGCCGCATGACCTGTGCCTGGCAGAGCATGTGTGAAACCTCGGTGGTTGTGAAGCGCGTTGTGAAGTCGTGCGGGATATGCGGCCGCCACGCGGTTATCACGGCATCAAGGTTGTCCAAAGCTTCCAGTATCTGATGCAAGTCCTGGTGGTCGGCATACGACATGGCGTTGTTAAGCTCGCAAATATCGTAGAGATACGGGAGCAGGGGGCAGCACAGGCCAATGTAGCGGTCCACATAGCTGTCTAACCCGTCCAGGATTCGGAATCTCAACGTGGGCACGGTGCCGCGCATTAAGCAATGCACTATCTCGGGCAGGATCAGACAAGACATGAAGACCAAATCATCATGACTGAGTTGAGTATCTGACTCGTACAAGTCCTTGATCAGGGACAGAGTCCGTCGACATATTGCCGATGAATCGGGCTCGGCGGAGAAGTGTGTGAAGGAGAGAATCAAGGCTCCCAGGGCGAGGCACTCCGAGACGCCTTGGCTGCTGCGGACTTTGTACTCGCGTAGGTTTCTCAAAGCGCAAGAGGCGTGCTTGTACTTTGACTCAGCATTGTGCTCGCTGGGGGTGGCCAGGCCTGAACGCCTGTCGAAGGCGAGAGCCATGGCGAGGTAAGCATCCTTCAAGGTGTGGCGCGAAATAACAAAGTGGGAGATGAGGAATCCACGATGCCTCTCCCAGAAGCTCGGCCCTATGAGGAAGCAATCCATGGCCGTGTCGTTGAAGATGATGTCATGGATCAGGTGCTGGTCCGAGGGGGCGAGGTCGTTGAAATGGGGCAGACAGCGAGGAACAACAGGGCCCAGGGCTGAGTAGAGATCCCTGAGGTCCTGGCCCTGCTTGTCGCAGTCGCTCTTTGCATCGTCCGAGCCGGCCAGACGGTTGAGCATGTCTGCACGCACTAGAGTGGCAAACTGCCGTGGGCGACCGGGCTTCCTGGCGGGACGCTTGACCAGGCACTCGAAGCCGAGGCGGTTGCAGCGGGCACAGGGGGCTCCGCTCTGCCGCCATTGGCATCTCTCCTTGAGGGCATGGCATCGGTCGCAAGCGCGGCGCGCGTCGGAGGGCATCTCGTGTTCCAAGGATCTGGGTTGGTGATGGTGAGGGTTGATGGGCAATCGCTTCCGAGGTTCCGTGGATTCGGGCGAGATAAGGAGAGGCCTCGCTGTTGGCTTCCCCGCAAACCGCGACGCCCGCCTTTCCTCTTTGAGCACGCTTATCTGGCCGGCACATGCTCGCGGCCCACTACGGAGCGGTTACCCCGGATATTGGAGTACTGAGATTGGATGCTGAGATTAGATATCATCTATGTATCCGCCCTCTACTCGCACAATCATAGGTCCAGCCCTACATTAACATGAACCGACTTGATCTGCATATACGCCTCCAGCCCTGCTTCTCCCAGCTCCCGTCCGATCCCGCTTTGCTTCATGCCGCCAAACGGCACCCGGAAGTCCGAGTCGGTGGACGAGTTGACCCACACCATGCCAGCATCGAGCTGCGTCGACACTCTGTGCGACCGCTTGATGTCCTTGGTGAAGATGGACGCGGCCAGGCCATACTCGGTTTCGTTGGCCATGCGAATGGCCTCGTCTTCTTCATCGAAACAGCTAACAGTGACAAATGGCCCGAATACCTCTTCGCGAAAGATGGTCATGGACGACGAAACGTTGGAAAACACCGTGGGTTGCATGAAAAAGCCCTTCTCGCCGCACGCGTGCCCGCCTGTCTCCAGTTTCGCACCCTCCTTCTTGGCGCCTTCAGCGTACGAGAGGATTTTGCTCAAGTGAGCCTTGGTGATCTGAGGTCCTTGGAAAGTATCGACGTCGAATGGGTTTCCGACCTTGTGGGCCTCGACAAGCTCAACAAACTTGGCCAGAAACTCTTTATAAACCCCCGATTGTACCAGCAGTCTCGAGTTGGCGGTGCAGATCTGTCCCTGGTTGCTCATGATGCCAATGTGAGCCCACCGCGCCGCCTGCTCAATGTCGGCATCATTGAAAACGATAAGAGGTGACTTTCCGCCTGTCTCGAGGGTAACTTTCTTCAGCGTAGATGACGCAACTTGCTGGATGACTCGGCCTGTTGCTGTTGACCCCGTGAATGCAATCTTGGCCACACCAGTATGCGAGGCCAGGGCATGGCCGGCAGTCCTGCCATATCCGTTGACGATATTGATAACACCAGGTGGGAACCCTGCGCGGAAGATTAGGTCTGCCATGTAAAGCATCGACAGCGGTGTCTGCTCAGCCGGCTTCAGTACTATGGTATTGCCAGTGGCAAGAGCCGGGCCGAGCTTCCACGCCGCCATCAGGACTGGATAGTTCCAGGGGATGATCTGACCGCAGACCCCGATGGGCTGCTTGACCGTGTAGGCGAACTTTTTGGAGTGAGTCGGAATCGTTTGGCCGTGAAGCTTGTCCGCCCAGCCGGCATAGTAGCGGATGCAGCCGATAGCACCGGGAAGCTCGAGGTTGAGGACCGGCGAGTAGGGCTTGCCGGCATTCCAGGCTTCCAAGGTCGCCAGGATTTCGCGGTCAGCTTCCATGAGATCCGCAAGCTTGGCCAGCAGGGCTCCTCGCTCAGTGCCGGATATATCGCGCCATGAGGGGCTGTTGAGTGCTGTTCGTGCAGCTTTTACGGCGCGGTCGATATCGTCCGAGTTCCCTGCCTCAACATTGCATATTTCAGCTTCGGTGCTAGGACGGTGTCAGCTTTGGAGTGTCCTGCATGCTGTTCCACTATCACTGTTGAACCTAGCTAGGATTGACTGACGTTGGATCAATTGGTTGAAGGGTCTCGCCACCAAGTGACGGGACAAACTCGTTGTTGATGAAGAGTCCCCGGTTCAAGGTAATCTCACGGCCGTTGGGTGCCGTGAGACTAATCTGCAGCTTGGATTCGGCCATGCCAACGGTTGAGTGATGTGAAAGGGCGGACCGTGTTGGAGAGAGGAGACGGAGGAGAGTTGATGGCGTCCCCGATATTTACGAGTGTGACAATCACAAAGAAGGCTTGGTACGGCAGGTAACTCGTCGCGTGGCGTGCGCACATGGTATTTAAACAGCCAACTGTTGATCTTTTGTTCCATCTACTAACTACACTGCAGCAAGCAATCGCTTCTGGAGCCGGCCGGAAGGTTTATTCTCCAAGACACGACCCCAGTGAGCGATTGGGGTGGGGGAAGCGGGCAGAGATTTGTTTGGTCAGCCAGTCTATTCCAACCGGCGAGTTTTTACAAATCGGCACAGAGGAGCCTAGAACAAAAGCAGTCAATGCACCCACTCGAACTTGAGTCGACATTTTTGTCCATATGGAGCAGACGTAGGCGCGCCAAATATTGGATTCCAGTGGGACCGGCCAAAAATCCTCCGGCTGGATGATACCCCGCCGGCCTACCATTGTCAGCTGATGAGCTTGTATCTTTTAAGCCGCTCTGCTGAACTGACTGATGCATTTCTGCTTCAGCAAGGAGAAGCCCTGGAAATAAATCAGTTCTCGATATCGAATTATACTATTGCCGTTATACCTCTACCTGGAAGTCCGCCACATCTTGCACTCATGGCGTCGACCATTCCCCCTGCAGGGGATCTCTTCGTCAATGGCCAAATCTTCACCGGCGGTGGCACTGGCTTGGAAGCTCAACCCAGATTTGCCGATAGCATGTTTGTGCAAAACGGTGTTATCAAGGCCACTGGTCGACGAGAGGACTTGTCTGCAAAATATCAACTGGACGCAACCACCACCACACGAGATTTGAAGGGCAAGACGGTTCTCCCTGGCTTCATCGATGGCCACATGCACCTTCTCTACGTCGGCCTGTCGCTTCACAAGGTCGGCCTCGACTATTGCCGTTCAGCCGACGAGATGGTCGAGGCAATCCGGTCCTACGCCGAGGCCAACCCAGACTTGCCGAGGATTCTCGCTCAGGGTTGGGGGTTAAACCTGACGCCGGACGGCGTTCACGCCAGAACCCTCGATCAAGTTGACTCTCGTCCAATCTACGTCGACAGCATGGACTATCACTCTGTCTGGTGCAATTCGGCCGCAATAGCCGAGCTCGGAGTGGCAGATATGCCGGATCCTGAAGGAGGCGAGATTCACCGCGATGAGGACGGCTCACCGACGGGACTGCTCAGCGAGAATGCCGCTATAGGCCTGGTTGGGCCTTTCCTGGCCAATACCCTCACCAAGAGCCAACGCATGCAGTACATGCTCACTGCATTGGAGGCATATTCCGCCTCTGGGTACACGGGCGCTGTTGAAATGGCAATGGACGAAGTGGCTTGGGATGCTCTCACAGCTCTCTACTCAGAAAGGCCAGACATCCCGGTCCGTATGACAGCACACTGGCTTGTCAAGCCCGATAGTCCAGAGTCGTGTCGCCAGCAGGTCGATCGAGCGATTGAGCTTCATCGCCAGTTCAATAGGACAAATTCGCCCAAATTAAACGTCACGGGAATCAAGCTCATCTGCGACGGCACCATTGATGCTTGCACAGCGTATCTTTCTGAGCCCTACGCGATTGCGCCGTCACCTCCTCCTCTTTGGACAACTAAGCAGCTCGTGCAGATTGTGCAGCAGGCTTCGGAGGGAGGCCTCCAGATTGCTCTGCATGCGATAGGTGACGAAGCTATACACACTGCAGTGAATGTCCTCGAGACACATACCAAACCCGGCAGCCGTCACCGCATCGAACACCTGGAGCTCTCCGCACCCGAGGACGCTAAGCGACTAGGGAGCCTCGGCATTACTGCCTCTATCCAGCCCGTGCACGCGGATCCTGCGGTTCTAGTAGACTGGCCGCGTCTTCTCGGACCAGATCGTTGTGGTCGAGCATTTGCATACAGGGATTTTGCCGACTCCGGAGCGCTGCTCGCTATTGGAAGCGACAGTCCTACGGCGCCGTGGGATCCTCTGCGGAATCTTTACGTAGCGACAACAAGGCGCTCGGCACGAGAGCCAGAATGGACAACGACGGTGAACCAGCACTTTCGTCTTGGTCTCTGCGAGTCAGTGACAGCAGCTACTGAGGGTGCTGCGAAGAGCATTTTTGCTGAGGATAAGGTAGGGACTCTGGAGGCGGGAAAAGCAGCGGACTTTGCTGTATTGGATCTGGAGTGGGATGCAGAGAAGTTGCTCAAGGCGTCAGTAGAGGAAACTTGGTATGGCGGTAAACAAGTGTATAATAAGGCGAGCTCAGCCAAGTAAGACGGCCTGATGAAATCGACATTGAGCTTTATATACTCGGTTGAAAGAAGTACCGTAAGACCTCGGCCAGTTTTGGCGTCTCCCTTAAATACGGGACTGCCACTGAGGGCAGCGGGCTATAGCGTGTCTACGATCAAGAGTGAAATGTTGAGAAGGCTGCGTTATTCGAATTTACTGAGTTCTTGCATTGTTAGGAAAGAATATAGTAGGCTATAGATGACGCTGCCTGTAATCGGAAGCTCGGTGGTGATTCGTATACAAGAAGCATATGTGGTGTTTCAATCTAGCACTACCGGGTAGAGATGATACTACAGACATACAACTGTGAGATAAGTAAGACATACAATACAAGTCAAATAGTCGATTGAAGTATGCCGGACTGGGATTGTCACGCAAGACCTTGGTCTTCACTAGTAGGGCGACTCTGACAGACCAAGACGCTCACAAAGTGAGCGTGTAAACATTTGACAACTATAGGCTTTACGGTACGAGGTAGATATATTCGCATTCTATACTCGTCTGGACGACAAGCAAGTTCGCCTTGTCGACTAGAAACCCACGCCATTAGTCCCAGAGAACCGAAAATTGCCAACGTCACAGTGTCAAACAGGCAGACTGCCGCCCTCAGCTGCTGAAGATAGGATGTTGAACGCTTGGAGGAAAGGCCTCTGATCCGGTCTGCCATATCGCAATCTGGAGGGTAGGGGCAAGTTACGTGCATGCATGACCACTTAGTGGCGAAGAGTACGGAGTACAGGATGGGCAATCCAGGCCGAAAGGGGCGAATGAGGCAATATATTTCGTATTGAGTCCGATAGGCTGGTTCGTAGTATATAGGTCCTATTTCTCTGCTATACCGCACTCTAGAGGTCAGGGGCAACTTACGTGCACGCGGGATTACTTAGTGAGTCGATAGGTTAGGTCGTAATATATGGCTCACCTCTGCCATACCGCATTTTAGAGATTAAGGGGAACCTACTTGCATGGGGGAGTGCTTCGTGAGTCGTGAGGACCGATAGGCTGGATCGTAATATCCACCTCATGTATATCTATTCTCGAACGTCGGTAACTCCGCCACGTGCGCTCGGGCGACAATCCCGCTTTAGTGGAGAGATCGGAAGTGCCGAGGCACAGCCTCTTGGAAGGCTGAATCGGGCATTTCAATGCTGAGAACTACGATGTGGCGAATCAGCTTGCAGAGTTCCAGGTTTCATGTAGATCCTTACCCGTGTGAACCTTCTGCCGCCTCTAGACCGTGCACCGTTAGCTACTTCAGGGACATCGACGCTAAAGTCTCGAAGCTTTGCCTAAATGCTGCGGGGAAGATGCCGTTTCCGTGAGGCTGATATCTCCAACCAGGATGTAATTGGGGATATCGTAATAATACCTCTCGCTACCCTGGCGATCAGTCACCGAGCACCCAGCTGAGTATATCCGTGGCATGGCCGCCCCAAGTTCGACGGTAGGGTTGCTTGTTCGGTCCTCCGTTCATATTAAGCATAACGGTACTACTGCGTAGTCGAGAATGCCCTCGGATGTGTTGCCTCAAAGGGCGACTGGGCTACGTATTGCCAAGGGCAAGCACACGCCGTATGTAGCCCGCTAAAGTATCCTCGAGGGAGCGACCTTAGCTCCGGGATGATCCTCCAATCATCATCTGGATCGCAGCAGAGATCCCCGTTTATCGGTCCACCCGCTAGCAATGCGGTAATTGTATTCGGTTAGGTGAAGGTCATGACGTTGTTTGTTGAAACCATGGTAATTTAAAGCGAATAATCTACGACAAAGTATTAAAAGGAAGACCAACGTCGCTGGGAAGAGGACATCATCACTGCTCGCCACAACTACGGCGCCTTTCATTACAAGCTTCTCTCTAAGCCCAGGCCAAATCATTGACCGCTGCCCATCATGCTTTTTGCCGTCCTGTTGAGCCTTTCGGCGCTGGCTTGCGCCAAGCCCACCGGCGCCAAGGTGTCATGCGCATCCCTCAAGGCACCCAAAGTCGAAGGGGCCTCGGTGGTTGAAATCACAGCCAAAGAGATAAAGGACAACAACGTCACGTACTGCGACGCCAATGTCTACCTCACCCACGGCAAGGCCGGCGACCGGGTTCGGATCCAGCACTACCTTCCTCTCGAGGGATGGAACGGTCGGTATCAAGGCAACGGAGGAGGCGGCTTGGCGGCGGGCTTCATGGATGGAAACCTGACCTCGGGTGCCTCTGCTGGCTTCGTCAGTGGAGCAACGGATGCCGGACTCCCAGTGAACTCGATCGACGGCTCTCTGTGGGCAAATGACAAGCAGCTGGTTTTGAACTTTGCCTCCCTGTCCTACCATGAGATGACGCTTGTCGGCAAGGCGCTGGCCAAGCAGTTCTACGGCACTCCTGTCAAGTACGCCTACTGGAACGGCTGCTCTACTGGTGGCAGGCAAGGCCACATGGAGATGCAGCGGTACCCTCTGGACTACCAGGGCATCTACGCGAGCGCCCCGGCCATCCAGATGGACCGCTTCTCCGTCTCCCAGGTTCACCCCTACCTCGTTCAGGTTGCCGCCAAGGAGTTTCCTCCCTCCTGCGTCTGGGATGTCATCACAAACGCTGCGATCCAGGCATGCGATGAGCTCGACGGCGCCAAGGACGGCATCATCTCCAACCCCTCGGAGTGTCTGGGCGTCTTCAAGCCCTCCTCCGTCATCGGCCAGCGTGTCCCCTGCGACAAGTCCATGAAGATCACCAAGAAGCACGCCGACATGTGGCAGCAAATCACGACCGGGCCACTGAACGCCGACGGAAGCAAGCTATTCCACGGCCTCGCTCCCGGCGCCCCCTTCTCCGACCTGGTTAAGAAGGAGCCCTTCGATATCAGCTCAACCTGGATCCGGGACTTTGTTATGCGCGACACCAACTTCAAGATCGACAGCATCAAGCTCGAGGATCTGCCCAAACTGGTAGCTCGCTCGCACAAGATGTGGCAGCAGATCATTGGCACCGACAACCCCGACCTGTCGCCGTTCAAGAAGGCAGGCGGCAAGCTCCTGTCGTGGCATGGCTGGGCCGACCCGGGCATCATGGCTAACGGAACGGTCGAGTACCGGCTCAAGGTTGAGGAGACCATGGGCGGATCCAAGGCCGTGGATGAGTTCTACCGTCTTTACCTGGCCCCGGGTGTGCTGCATTGCTTTGGTGGAAACGGCGCCGTCCCCAATGACGAGGTGTTCAACATGTTGATCGACTGGGTGGAGAAGGGCAAGGCACCGGATACCATCCCAGCTACTGGAACTGGTGGTATCACGAGAAACCTGTGCCGGTACCCCAAGAACCTGAAGTATTCTGGAGTCGGAAACATCAAGGATGCTGGGAGCTGGAAGTGCGTCTGATGCGCGAGCTGTTTTTGACATTGCCTTTTGCTCAGGTCCCTGGTAGAGTTACTCGCTGAGATCAACGAGAGTACTATGGGTGTGTTCGCATGTGCGGTTTGTTATATGTACATAGTTTTGACCTTTGCTCATGAAAATTTATCACCTGTACATAGCCCCTTTTCCCTGTCGGTTCCCATGTGGTATGATGCTCGTGTGATTTCGCTATTAAGCTTAATGCTCGCGCCGCTTGGGGTTCTCGTAGTCTTAAAGGCACTGTGACTCAGCTTATAGGGAGTGTGTTAATGATAATCCTCATCCATCCCCTTTCGGCAATGGCGCCTTTCATTAATTACCCATACTATCGGCTGCAACTCAGCCCAAGACAAATATCACGCCGGTAGCCTTGAGGGCTTAAGAGTAAAGCCTAATTGCCAACACAATGGCCAATCAGTTGTTTTAGTAGGTGAAGTGTCAGGAGTGGAGCCCCATGAGAGACAACTTCAAAAGAGAAGACGGGTTCTATAGCTTCTTGGAATCGTGTCGAAACCGAAATTCTGCCATAAGTGCGGATACTTGGAGTAGTGGCCAGCGTGAACTTTAGCTTGGTCACAAATAGAGCCGCCTGAACTAGGTACAGCACCTGGAGGAGCTATCCGGCGAAGAAGTGAAGGAGAATATTATACCCAACCAAACTGAGGAGTAGCTGGGTTCTAGGAGTGGTTGGCCAATATCTTCCTGTCAAAGTAGCACCGCGGGCATTTGTAAGACTTCCTATTAGATCAACTCTTGTTTCTGGTGCCTGTTTGATTAGCGAGCACTGAAAATTTCAGTAAATAGAACCATGTGTGGACTAATAATGCTGAGTATATTGATGAAAGCATAGGGTGAATACCCTATGTCCTACTCTCCATCGATTCGCCACCTATTAATAGAGACTCGTAATACATTGAAGGTTCGTAATCTATATATATATTCCATTGAACCAGAATCCTTCCACTCCGTGCCATCTGATGGCATTCCAGGGATCGACTGCTTTGATCTCAGCGCTGAACTTGAGTGTTGTGATATGGTCCTGTTGAGATCGAGACCCTAAATGTCGGGTACGGGATCAAAGTGCTACTCGCTACATTAAGGACTAGGATGTAAACAATTGGGAATCAAAACTATGAGAGCGACTTTGTTTCCAGACGATAGGTGAAAAGAACACTTTTCAGAGAGCCAGCTTATACTGGTACAGTACTGAGGTCCGAACCAGCAATTGTCACTGGATTGCTCATGGAACTTTTAACGATTAGTCAAGCGTGGGCCGATATATCGCGCCCTAGTAATGCTTAGCGAACATGAAGTGCATCAGACGACTTTGGCGGTTAGCAGCAAGTTTACTAGGTACTAAACTATTTTACTAGGTTCTTGTTTATAGAGCATCGCGCTAGGGTGGAGCCCGCGGAACCTATCTATAGAAGTAGTGACTACGCCTGTTTATCTTAACGTGTTATTCTACACTATAAGCTTATATTAAGCACACATTACGGGATTATGTTTCCTTCTAACATCCTTATACGCTACTATTAAAATGGTGTTTGTTATATAATAACCAGGTTAAAGGCCCTCTTCAGCAATAGTGAGTAGATAACCAATCCGCCATGCAGGAGTAAGTTATCCGTAAAATAGCCTCAAATAAAGTTCTCTTTGCCGATCCAACCCCTTATTTACAGACATTCCCGCCGGGAAAACTCGCGTGTAACTCTACCGACGACGATAGCTAGACTAGTGCTTAATACTACCCAGAGTAGTATGTATTCATGGTTGTTATTACCGCTGCTAAGGTCCCGGTCCCCATTTCTATTCCCTGTGCGTACCACTCTAGGTACTTTACCATTCGGACCGACAAACAGCTTAATATGTTATGTAAGGGGGCGGGGATGCAGATGAAGAAGATTGTCTCCTATTCATGCGATGTCGTCTAACGGCCCAATCAGCCATGGCACAGCTTTTGGGAACCGCAAGCCGGTGTGGGGTAGCCATCGGTTCGATTCTTTATGACTAGGGTTCTATAAAGGTCATATAACTGCCAGCCTTTTGGTTTGTCCGTCAGCCCAGCTGCCATCAAGACACCAGACGGTCAAAGGCCTTGGTCCTATCGCTTAGACCTCATCGCCGATCTCATAGTCCGTCGTAATGTGGACCAATATTCTTGCTCTCGGGGCCTTGGCCAGCCTCGTCGGTGGCCACACGACTGGAATCACCGTACACCAGGCAGATAATAGTACTGGCACGCCTGCGTACAAAGAATCATGGCGTTGCGTTGACGAGCGCGTCGATGACCTGCTCTCTCGGATGAGCCTCGAGGAGAAGGCTGGCCAGATGTTCCATGCCCGAACCTTTATCCGCAACGGCACGCTAGACAAGTGGACTCCGACCAACATCTCGGAGAGATTCATCACGCACTACGTCTTAACCGGCGGCGTCAACGATGTGCGTGAGACTGCCGACTGGATGAACGAGTTGCAGCATCACGCCATGAGCTCAGGCCTCGGTATCCCCATCACCATCTCGACAGATCCGCAGCATAGTTGGACTACGGACGGAGCTATCTCGTTTGCCGCTGAGGCCTTCTCCCGCTGGCCCGAGCCCATGGCCCTCGCTGCTCTGCGTGACCCCAAGCTCGCCCGCGAGTTCGCCAACATCGTCCGGGAGGAGTATGTCTCTGTGGGGATACGACAAGGCCTCCATCCGCAGATCGACTTGGCCACCGAGCCACGTTGGGGGCGCCTCGGGGCCGCCTTTGGCGAGGATGCTAACCTCACTGCCATGCTAGTCACCGAGTATATCAAGGGTCTTCAGGGCGACAAACTCGGCCCCCATTCGGTTGTTGCCACCACCAAGCACTTCCCCGGCGGCGGTCCTATGGAAAACGGCGAGGACTCGCACTTCCCCTGGGGAAAGAACCAGACGTACCCTGGGAATAACTTCGACTACCATCTGATTCCCTGGAAGGCAGCCATTGCCGCGGGCACCGCTCAGATCATGCCGTACTATTCGCGCCCCATTGGGACACAGTGGGAGGAGGTGGCGTTTGGTTTCAACAAGGGCATTATTACGCACCTACTCAAGGAGAAGCTGGGTTATGAGGGCATCGTTGTCACCGACTGGAATATTATCAACACCCGCCCCTGGGGCCTAGAGGACGCCACGGAGCTGGAGCGGGCCCGTCGTGTCATTGATGCCGGCTGTGACATTTTCGGCGGCGCCGATGGCCACCCTGAACTCATCCTCCAGCTTCTACGAGAGGGTGCTATCACGGAGAAGCGAGTGGACTATTCTGTTCGCAAGCTCATGAAGGAGAAGTTCCAGCTGGGCCTGTTCGACAATCCCTATGTTGACCCCGACGCTGCAGTCCGGATTGTCAACAACCCATACTTTGCCCGTCTTGGCAACGAAACACAGCGTCGCTCAATGACGCTCCTTACCAACGACGACGACTTCCTGCCACTACCCCACTCGGCCCTGGATTCCAAGTTCTACGTCGAGGGCATCCCACATGAGATCATGGAGCAGCGCAACCTGACCATCGTCGACACCCCGGATAAAGCTGACTATGCTTTCCTTCGACTTGTCTCACCCTACAAGCAAACAAACCTGACGGGCCCAACTTCCAGCATCAGGAACGGCACGCTCGAGTTCAATGCGACCGAGAAGGCTCGCCAGGCTGGTATCTACCGCACAGTCCCGACAGTGGTAGACATCATGCCCAACCGCCCTCCGGCAATTCCCGAGGTCGCCGAGCAGGCCGCCGCGCTGCTAGCCAGTTTTGGGTCCAGCCATGATGCCTTCCTCGACGTCGTCTTCAACATTGGTGGCTGGGAACCTCAGGGAAGATTGCCATTTGAATTTCCCCGATCCGACAAGGCCGCCGAAGAGCAGTTCGAGGATGTTCCCTTTGATAGCAAGGACCCTGTGTTCAGATTTGGCCATGGTTTGAAGTACGCCAAGCGGTGTGGTTGATCTTGCACCGGCGACACCAGTTGCCGGAAGCAGCTCTTGGTTTAGACTTTTGAGCACAGCTTGCCCATGGCTGGATGACTTAATGACGTGTACGGCTAAGTAAATACTTGATATGAGTTTTATGTCGGATAGTAGGAGGCATAGAGGAGGCAACCAAGCCAAGAGATCCCTACTATAAGACGAGTCAGACGAAGACACACAATAATAGTGATGTGATATGTGAGACTCCAGTTGAAAGATTCGCGCAATGTTTCGCAAGGGTGGCCTATGTGATTGAGGTCTTGATAATGTGCCTCTCCGGCGCCATCTTCTTAGGGCTATTCTACTTCTTTGACACTGGAGCAACTTGAAGCCTGGTTCCAGGTCGTTTGACGCCATTTTCAATTCGACACTTAGCAGCCAGACGTCATCAATGTATTTGTCCACAGTGACTGCCGAGGAGATGTTGATGCGAGTCGCAGGGCCCTGTGCAGCATTCTCGCACTCCACCGCAACATGGCTCTTTAACTACGTTGTGTAGACATCATCATCCCGCACTCTAATAGCTCCCACAAAACGTGAAGACCTGTAATTCTCATGTTGGGGTTTCCAGCCCAAGCTTTATCGACCAAATGCTCCCCTCCGCATTGCTACAAGGTTTCAGCCGACACCGTTTGCGCCTTGCTTATCCTATGCGTCAACATTAGGATCAAAGCCAGGAACTGAACCTCCAGCTGCTGCCCGCAGGGAATTGCTAAACTCGTCATCCAGTTTTGGCCCAACGCCGCCGTTCCACGTCGAAAGCATCTTGTTTCGCAGCCCAACGTTCGGCCAGTGGTCCCACCCTACGACCGGACTGCGGTAGAACTTGCCGAAGGGGTTCTCGGGACGCTTGATATCGTCTTGGTTGGCAAAGCGAAAGCAATGAGTAGCAACACCATCTTTGTGGTATACCAGCAAAGGATGGAGGTCGGTCGCCGGGAACTGATTGCTTGCGCCGTTGTACTTGCCGTGGCATGAAGGAGCTACGCGTACAAGGGTAGCTCCTTTGGTGAAGACAATGATGTTCTCCCAGTCGTGACGATGACCACCTAAGAAGCTGCCGCCGACAGCCTGATCCTTTTCGAAATAGTACTCGTACATAATGGCGCAGTATCCGTTATTGCAACGCTTACGGGAGTAAACGTTGCTGTGCTCGAGTTGGGCACGGTCGCGACAACCACCCTGCGGAGTTCCGGTGGCGCCCTTGCCAGGGTTTGTGTTGCCGTTGGGGTCGATGGCAGCTGTGTTGTAGCAGCCGTCAGAGTCGAAATCAAGCAAGGGTTGCACCCTAAGCTCTATTTGGTCTGCGCTCTCAGGCAAGGCCGTGAGGACATCGCGTTCAACGAGGGATGCAGGTGCAGCTCCAACTAGAGCTATAGAGCTCGACAGACCTGTAAGAATGTGGATAGCCTTCATGATAGACAAGTTGCCAAGGGTCGAGGGTACTTGAGCATAAACTTGAGTGGTCTGTACTGGTGTAGGGCCAGCTATGATGTTGGTGTCCTGGTCCCGGATTTTACACACTAAAGGCTTCAAAGAAGAATGGGCAAAAATAAAAACATGAAGTGAAAGGAAAGGAGCAAGGATGAGCGGTCTTTTCATACCATTTACGAGAGCAAGGTTAAGTAACATAGGCACTTCTTCAGCTAATTCATTATGGGAAGGTCCTGTGAAGTGGCTTGAATGTGGACTTATTGGTGGTCCACTAGGGGGTCTGGGTTCCTCCATGCTTACCATCGCTCGTAGTTAATTAGCTGTGTGTCGCATGAAACAAAGGGACATTTGTATCTCAGCGCCCAGATGAGGTAAGACGCTGAGAGCGGACGATAACTTTGGTCCTTGGAGCAGCCAACCATCAACTTGTTTTTGTGTCTGCAGAACCCATTCAGGCGATCTGGTTCTCGCTCTGCAAAAGTTCGCCCACCTCCACTTACAACGTCAAAGGGCCTGCAAGTTGACAGCCTCTCAAGCGTCCAACCAAGTCTGGTCTTTCGATATCCCCCGCCAACACACCGACTCCATGACCTCACTCATTAGGTAGGTTTGTTTTCGATCTTGCTGCCCTCAGTCACCCAAACTCCACTGCTGCGTGAGCCGGTAAGATGTGCGGGGAGCGGACTGATCAATCGCAAACATGCATTGCTGTCTTAGCGTCTCCGCGGTACGGAAAAGCGCTCAATGACAAGCGATTTCGGAGGAGGGGATGCGGATAAACACAAGCGTCCCCGCAGCTCCATGCGAGACACGCATGTCTAAACACTTCTAACGTGAAGGCTGATTTAAAGACACTGGCGTTACTGTCTTCATTGTGATCCCTGACCTAGAAACCACTGAATAACATCTTTGTGTTCAGCCCGAAATCTGAATCAGAATGGACAACCGTCCATTAGAAGTGCTTGTCTACGGACTTGGAGCGTAGGTCACCACAACAGGAAGCCGTCCAAAGTCCATGACGCTGATGTTCGTGTTTAGAATTGGCTCCTTCTATTCCTTCATTCTCAGCCGCAACGAGCAGGTTCGCCTAACGGTCGTTGCCCGGTCCAACTACGATGCTGTCAAGGCCAACGGAATCAAGATCACAAGCCAAAACCATGGCGAACAACATGTGCGACCACAAAGCGGTGAACAACCAGATCATGCAACATTCGCGAGGCCGTTATACTTACTTGTTCAATAAAGTGGTAAAAAATGTCGCCGAGGCAGGGCACAAGTTCGATTACATTGTCTGTGCCCACAAAGCGATAGATCAATCCAGCGTCCCCCCTCAGATTGAACCCGGCGTCGATGAGAAAAGGACGACAATAGTCATCATTCAGAATGGTGTTGGGAATGAGGAGCCATTTCGAAACAGTTTCCCAGCCGCAACTATACTATCATGCGTCGTATGTCTGCATTGACTACCTATGTATCAACCATCTTTGACTAACGCCCATCTCAGACTTGGGTAGGTGCCCGTCAACCACAGCCTGGCATCATAACACACACAAAGTCTGAAAACATGCAAATCGGACTATACCCAAGCAAGGCCGGCGATTCGGCCCTTGAGGCTGAGCGGCTGAACCAATTCGCGTCGTTGTTGACGGCTGGGAAAACAGTATTCCAGATTGTCCCCAACATTCAAGTGCAGCGGTGGGAAAAGGTAGTGTGGAACGCTGCATGGAACCCCTTGACCACGCTCACACTCATGGACACGCACGCATGGCTCAGCTCTTCTGAAAACGCAGTACCGATGACGAAGAAGCTGATGAGAGAAGTCATCGACGTTGCCCGGGCGCTGGAAGTACCGATGGAGAACGGGTTGATAGACAGGCTTCTCGACAAGATCAAAGCTATGCCGCCTATTGGGAGCAGCATGCGCACAGACTACGAGAATGGCAAACCTCTGGAGGTGGAGGTCATCCTGGGCTATCCTGTAAGAAAGGGCAGAGAGCTTGGCCTCGACGTGGGAACGATCGAAACGCTGTACATCATTCTGACTGCCGTCAACAAGCGGCTTACGAGCGCCTGAAAGGTGGCAAGGCCTATTTAGAATGAGTTGAATATAAAATGACCTCTTTCACCAGGTATTGAACCCCGCAGTATCGATGCTGTTCCATACATCGGTTGGTCCGCCTTGAAGCAGCGCCTCCAGAGTGCCAGTGCCGCCACCTGTGACCTGTTTCGCAGACATCCTGTAAGTTGTTCTGATTGCTTGAACAAAGAGACGTGTTTGACTTACCAGAGAATCAAACTCACCCCAGCTTGCCATGTGCGCCAAGTCTCCATCTATAATGTCTACCGGGATGTCTTGGGTCTCCTGGCCAGGTCGATCTCCTGCACCGGAGAAGCCAAAGCCTCGATTGTCGCGCACTCCCAACCCACTGTCATTTGCAACTAGACGGGCATTGCTATTTTGTTGTTCTGCACCTGTTTCACTTGATTGACAACCTTGCGGAAGCTCGTGTTGTGCAGTGTTGCTTTCATCCACAACAGATTCGCCTCCTGCTCTTGAACTTGATACCGACGCGAGATAGTCATTATTTCTTAGCACCTCAATTCGCAATTCCTGCAACACAACCCCGTATCGTTGCATTAAAGAGCCTTTCGTTGCAATGTTCTCAAAGTGAGCATGGCATCTAGAGGCTAGCCGGAAATGTCTCAAGCATGTTTCCCGAGGCTCGAGTCGTTGCTGGATGGCGTAAACGTATAGTATAACAACGGCACTGAAGCCATAGTATGGGATAAACTAAGATAATTGAGGGTTACTTCTAGTCAAAAAGACCTCCATCTGAAAACTGAGGCGAATGCAGGGGAAACATACGAACAAGGTGCTGTAAAACTCCCCAGCAGCGTAAATGTGGTCAACGTGCTCAATTATGTGCGTCGCAGCATCAATGCAAATTTTGATGCTATGCTGCATTTCCTCTCGCCTGGGCGATGATAACTCGCCGTTCGCTCCCAGGCTCGTAAACGATTTCAGCAAGAATGGCCGATGGACAAGGATTTGAGCATGCCAAAAGGCGAGCTTAAGAACATCACGCTGCCGCAGGACCAACTTGACGAAGAAGGCAGAGCTTCCATCAATATCGAGAAGATAAGATATTTTCTCTCGCCATTCAGACAAGTCACGAGTGAATTTTGCAGCGAGCGTAAAATGCTCCTCGGTCGACCGGGGATGGATGCCGTAGAGGGCCCGGAGAATTCTTGCGAGTATTCTGGACAGCCTAATACTTGGCATCAGCAAGCCTCCTATTGCAAATTTGACCAAGCATACTTGATTTGGGCTACTGTAGCGGACGTTATCGACGAGCCAAGGACCTTTGGCTGGGGGCCAGGGCTCAAGCGAAGCTGCTCATCGTCGACACCAAGAGGCAAATCCTGGTCAATGTCTTCATCGTGAAATGTCATTGGTCTCCCTAGCGCGGCGCCGAGATAGGTATTGAGGTTGTAGGCACACCAGAACGTCCGTTTCCTACACTCCAAGTCAATGTGGTCGACGCGGTTCGAAGTCTTGAGATTGACTCGAGACTTTCTATGTATTCCGAGCGCAATGGCAAGGTGGGCGGTTATACCAAAGAGCGTCCAGCAATGGTTGAGTCGAGACTGTGCCAAGAGGTAAAAGCACTGAGCCAGCCGTGCTTGGACGTGTGCCAGCTGAATCTCTCCCTTTTCCATTGAGAGTTGGTGTTCTGCAACGGCAAAGAATCGCGCACTGCATCACAGGGTTAAATGAGATGCCTGGAGGAACACGAAATGGCTTGCGCGGTTAGAACACTCACCCTGCTTCAGCTGATTCTGAAACCCAGTCATTCGTATCAGCAGTCATTCGACCACGATAATTATTCGAATGCGCAAACACCATAAAGATCAAGGCAGTCCGGCTCCGAGCTCTCTCTTGATACAACATGGCCCCGTTTGTCTCATACAACTCCTCGAGCCAAGCCTCTATGGATGGACGGTGCAAGAAGCGGTGTGTTGTGGCTGCGAAGTCAAAATACCTTCTCACCATGGATTCTGCCAGAGGCTTGGGGGGCAGAATTGCGAACGGGGAATCGTGTCCAGGCAATGGCCGGTCCCCGAAGTTGAACACGGACGAGTTTAGGTATCCTGGAGACTGTATCTGTAGCTTACGCTGTATGCGCAAGAGAAACGAGACGCCTGATGCAGGACCGACGTAGTGTCCTTGCTGATCGGTTTGTGATGGCTCAGGAGAATTTCTCATTGATAGAGGATCTGCCTGGGCACTCGCCTCGGCCCCGCGACCGGCATCGCGACTTGGGGTGCTATTAGATCGTGTTTCAACTACAGGCTGCGTCTCTTCTGGTGATACAAGGCCTGACTCTGCGGCAGCTGTCGGCGTCAGCTGCGGCGATGCCATATCAGCCAACGATCCTCGGCGGTGGTCGCCATTGGAACTGGTCCCTCGCTCGGGGCTGGTCTCAACAGGCGATAGTGGCCGCGCTTGTTCTAATAATTGTGTTTGTGGAGGGCTTTCCGTAAAATTAGAAATTGTTGGAAGAGTTTGACCTCGTCGAGTGGTTGCAGAATATTGACAGTCAACTTCGAGGTAGGCACAGAAGACGCATGGACAAGTTCCAGAGCATCGAGTCTTTCGCCTTATCCAGCACCATTAGCGAGCTCATGAACGGCATGATGATTAGCAGAGCCTCACGTTTTGCATCTATCGCACGCTCTGCTCACGCGTAGCCGCACGGGGTCTTCTCTGGGCCGCTTCGGAGGCCGGCCAGACTCGTGAGGGTCGGATACGCCTCGACTCGGAGCCGACGTAGTTGCTGAAGATGCGTCCATTGTTTCATCCGACAGGGCTCGCATGGAAGTCGGGACCAACAATCTCTCACCAGTGAATCGCCATACATCAAATCGTAAATTGAATGGGGAGGGGGAGGGGGAGGCTGATCCGAGGAAGTCGGAAGACTTCTTCCGATTTTGCGTCGAACCCCAAGTTTCTCGGGCATATGAGGTTTACCGATCCTTGTCAGCCCTCCCGGATGTGTCTGCACATGACCAACACACCAACTCCAATGCAACGCCGATCTGCAGTCTAGACGTGCCACTCCCGTGGACATGCTACGGAAACAGGCCGGTCTCAGTCGATCTCATTTTCGGCTATTAAGGCATTAGTTAATTCCGTTGAATTTCCAGCTCTATAACAAAATTGCCTAGTTTGTAACCGATCAACCCCGAGAATGGTAACTCCGTTTAAGCAACGACCCAGCTGAACACGGACCAGCGGAAACAGCAGATGAAGGCTGAATACCTAATTGTAGTCTTTCACGAACGACTGAGACAAGATAAATGATTTCTCTGGGAACCCCCGGTAAAGACCGTACTTGAAAGTAGCGATGAGTAGCACATGGATCGACTATTGACCATATCTCAAGAGCTAATACAAAGTTTATTAGTTAGTCTCATGGGTAGCTTGGGCTTCAAGTCGTCGCAATGCGGATCAGCCTAGGATTGGCTCTGTTGCCATCAGAAACATCGGATAAGAGACTGAGTCTCCACATGTTCCGCGGATGTGCTAAACTCGAAGTGAGATAACCCGTACTTGAGAGCAAGCCTTCCATCCTTCGGGCATTCGGAATGTCCCCATATTGGACTGAGATGCGGGGGTGGAGGAGATCATCACCCCATGTTGCGGGGATGCATCCATCCAAGATGGAACTATCTCGCTCGAGTCAGGCTCGACTTGTTAGAAAAGCCGACGAATCATGTTAACAGCGCGCAGTCTCGCCATTACTGTCATCTTATAAATATCATGGACGATACCGATCCTTCATCGCCACAGAATCTATATTAATAGAGTCCTACCACGGATTGATAACTCGACTTATCCGCATCAGCATCTCTGATCACATTCGGTTGGCTGGATACGAGATCCATCGGAGACTCTCGAGGTGACGCTACGATATCATCTCTTCCGTCGGTGACCCCAAGCCAAACAACCGTCAAGATGACGAAACGACTTGCGGGACACCGTGGCAATTCGACCAGGTCAATCCTGATCGGTCTAGCCATCAGTCTTGCAGGGTAAGCTGAACCATCTGAAGCTATACGCGCCAAACTAATGTTGTATTCCGGTCAGGTTCGTGAACGGTATCGATACGGGAATCATCGCTTCGACTATCGCGCAAGACACCTTCAAGCGCTACATGTATGGCCCTGCCATGGCCAACGTCGGGGCGAGAGCTGGCATCGTCTCTGGCTATTATGCTGGGTACGCCTTTGGCAGCGGCGGCTCTGCCTACTGCATGGACAAGATCTCACGTCGATGGTCCTTGCTCTTCGGCTCCGTTATCAGCGTTATAGGCGCCGTTCTCCAGACTGCGGCTCAGAATCCTGTCATGATGATTATTGGCCGCGCACTCTCGGGCTTTTCGACAGGCATGGTTTACCCCACGGCTCCCGTCTACCTCGCTGAGCTCAGCCCACCCGAGAATCGTGGGTTTCTTGTCGGCCTGAAGGGGTTGATGAATACCCTCGGCTTCTTCGCTGCTGGATGGGTTGGCTATGCAGGCTCGTTCGCGCACGGAGAGCTTCAGTGGCGTGTGCCTCTGGCCACCCAAATACCACCTGCACTGTTGCTGGCTATCATGACAATCTTCCTGCCATACTCCCCCCGCTGGCGTAAGTAACTCGGCCTTAATTTCCGCCATCTCCCGCACACAAGTACATGATCTAAGCTGATGTTGTCCAGTGGCTATGAAAGAGAGATACGATGAGGCTAAGCAGGTCATGTATCAGCTCCATGGGCACCGTGGCGCCGAGGTCATCGAAGCAGAATTTGCAGAAATGTGCGGCCAAATTCAGCTCGAAGCCGGCACAAAGAAGATGGCCAACTTCTGGAACCTCTTCACTCGCAAGTACATCCGCCGCACTCTCCTGGTCTGCTTGACCGTCAACATGATGAAGCTCTCTGGATCAAACGTAATCCAGAACTACCAGTCTATCATGTACAACTCTCTTGGTTACGAGGGCCAGACTGTGCTTCTCATCGGCGCCCTGTACGGATTTATGGCCGTCGTTGGCCAGATTATCAACGTCTTCTTCGTGGCTGACCATTGGACCCGGCGCATCACTGTGATTTCGGGGAGCTTCTGCCTTGCAGTTCTGCTTGCAGTCTTAACTGCCTTGTCGAAGAAGTTCAGCGATGATTCCAACCCCTCGGGTGCACGTGCAGGAGTTGCTTTCATCTTCCTGTTTGCCTTTGCATACTCCTTCTTCTTCAACAGTGTCAACTGGGTGCTGGTTGCAGAGATATTCCCGCTCGATCTCCGTGGAGTCGGAGTCGGCTTTTCGGTGTTCACCCAGGCCATCACCGCAATCTGGCTGTCTTTCGCGGCATCGTACGCCTTTGACGCTATCGCATGGAAGTTTTATCTTGTGTTTATCGCCTGTAACCTGTTTGCGGGCACCATCTACTATTTCTTCCTGCCCGAGACGCGCTTTTTGTCTCTTGAAGATGTCGCGGCACAGTTTGGCGATGAGGTTGTCCCACATGCTACGGCAAAGCAATTTGAACCAGCCGAGCCTGAGGAGAATGTGGTCGACGCGAACAAATCCGATGTGTCGTCAAAGCATGTTGAAACCTCGCAGAAATGAGTGGACTTGCTGGACTTTATCACAAAGGGGTATGTTCATTGCGGCAATTCTAAATAGCACGCTGTGTCACACATGTACTTAGCCCATTAAATGATGAGATGAGATGATATGACCCAAAGGCTCACTAAAACCGAGCTATCCCTTAACTGGTACGGTGACCTGGTACTCCTTACAGGCTGTTTCGGGGAGTGAATCTGGGCTGAACGCCTACAGTGTATCATGACGGTTAGGACGTAGAATAAACTCGAGTAAACCGCACGACGGATTTAGCTGATACACCGAGCCCGGTCTGGTTCATCTTTGGGAAAACTATTTAGAGGCTCAAATGATTTAAGGCTTGTCGCCGTGTGCTATTGAAGCAATATGAGAGAGAGAGAACAGGCATGATGCACTGGCCTGACAGATCAAAATATCCGCGAGCATTGTTAGTGGCGTTCAACCACGCAGATCAGCGTTAGAGTAGTCTATGTCGCACCGCGTACCTAGCTCAAGTCAATCCGAGCCAGTTAAATCTGAAACTAGCACATCTAATCTCATCTACGTTGACGGGGTTAACCATGTTAAGTATGGTACTCCTGGCTTGTCAGCAGCCACCTTATCACCGTCAATGATTACACCAATCAGGTTGGAATCTCTCAGCCCTGCTGTTACAGTATTATCTTTCCCGTGTTGTCAACTTCTCCAGCTCCTCCTTTCTTTCGGGGCCTCCTCCTCCTTCACATTCACTTCCGCTCGCGGACACTCCGCTCTTATTAGGCAGACAGTTCGTCGCCATGCCTGACCTCAAGCCTGCTACCAATATCAAACCAAATGCCTGGTACCAGCTCACCGAAGCCGCGGTGGATGACTACGACGGTGATTTCATAAGTATGCTGCAACCCTTCGCCAAAGACGACAGCCTCCATGTCTGGCCCACCAACGCAAAGTCATACTGGCAATTTGTGCGTGTCCACGGCTTTCAGTGCAGTCGTGTACAGCACTGTTAAGCATTGTTCGTAGTCCCTAAATCAGAACAGTTTACTAACGGCTTAGCCTCAAGCAACCCATAGGCGACAAGCCCGGCCGCTTCGCGATTCGATGTTCCAAAACCACCACCCAGAAACAACTGTCTGTGTGCTATCACCCGGAGGTGAAGGTCGAAAACAGACGCACTCGCGCATGTCTTGTTGATAGCGACGGCAGCGATTCGCAGCGCTGGGATGTGACCCACTGGGGAGTCAATAATACATACCGGTTCATCAACGTCAAGAACGGCACCAATTATTACCTCGACTGTGTTCCCAATGGCCCAGTATTTATGAGCCCTAACCACGAGGGATACCAAAGCAGGCAGCACTGGCTCATGACGAGCGTGAAAAATGTGGACGATGCAGCATACAGCACTGTCTTCTCAGATGTCAGTCATGCTTGTCTTCTTCCTTTGACGTCCAGCAACTTCCTTTCGGCTCCTTAACAATCCTGTAGGCGTCTTCATCGACAACACGTGCAATTACAGCATCAGATTCCGTTTCCGGCTCTCAATCTTCAACATCTGAAGCTTCCAGCTCCGAGTCCTCCACTCACAGCAGCCTTTCATCTGGCGCTGTTGCGGGCATCAGCATAGGGGCCACCCTTGGAGTTGCGGCTTTGGCACTCGTGGCCTTCTTCTTTTGGCATCGAAACAAACGGAGCAATCAATTCAGCAAGCCCGCGAATCTCCTGGATCCCACAATGATGGCCATAACCTCCCTATGGTTGTGTCTCCTGTCCCTGGACATAGATCTATACAGGAGAATGGGAAAAGGACCACTCCACCACCTTTCATTCTGGAGATGTTGCATGAACAGGCTCCAGTGGAGCTATCCGCCGAGCAGCGATATGAACTGGGGTAGATGAATGGGCCCTAAACAACACTGACTGAGTGGGAAGGATAGTGCCATTGAACCTGGAAGCAAGATACGAGAGCTGTACAACGCGAAGGATGTACTGAGGCTACAAGTACTCTATAATTGATGTCAAGAATATTATCACGGCAATGGAGAGACGTCTGGGTTAATATTGCCAACCTTGGGTTTGGACACCGCTTTTTGTTGATACCCTTGTCTTGTTTTGATACAATTGTGCGAGTTTTCAGGATCTACTATCAAGTGCTAAGCTGGAAACGACCTTATTCACTGCAGGCCCTTTATCAAGCGGCACTGTCGTGATGCTTATCGTCTGGAATTCCCGAGTTGACGCTCCAGCAACTATAGCCAAGTAATTCTATGTCAATTTCCCCATTCGTCTGCTCCAGCTCCTGCCGGCGAAGAGCAAAGACGATCCGGTTGAGTACTATTTGGAAGTCGTCATGCTCGGCCAGAATCTGCCGTACGAGGCGTTATCCTACTGCTGGGGAGACAACAAACAGTCCAGTGAGATCAGGTACAGCGGCGAGCTGTTTAATGTCACGGAGAATTCTCTCCCAGCGCTGAGGCACCTACGGAAGGAGAATGACGAGCAAACTCTGGATCGATGCCATCTGCATCAACCAGAAGGATCTCCGAGAACGAAAATCTCAAGTTATGCGAATGGGAAAGAGACGCAATCCATCAATGTGAGAACTCTGGAGCACGGCCAGAGGCTGGGAAGATTTGGCACTCGACGACGAAAACCTGCAAACAGGGCGAGGAGAAACCTGAGAAGACGCGTTTCTGTCGGCAGTCTACAAGAAACAGATTTAAGCCAATTCGTATCAGACTCTTTTCCTTGATCATCTTGGTAAGGCCACGAGATCAGCGTTTGACGATTCAAAAACATTGAAAATGTTGGGTCTTCGCCACGCGCGCTAGTCGGGTACAGCTTTATAAGGCAATGGATTCTTTCATTACTGGTGAGATGGGAGGCATGTCGAGCTCATTCGACAGAAGACAGCATAATGTCACATTAATCGATCAGGGCCCATTCACATCGACCAAAATGCCGTTGGACTGTCTTGCCTGAACTGCGCTACGTGGACTAGAAGATTTGATACAACCATTTGCACAGCCATCTCCGAAACTACCTCCTTGCGTTTCGCATAGCCTTTGTGATCAATTTCTTCCATGCGAAACACTGTGAGCATGCTATAAAATACGATCGATTAGTTATAGTCACCCGAAAATGAAAGCATTCCATACCTTGGCTCTGATGGCTCTCGCACGCATACATGCCGCTCGCGTCCTTTATGACAGGGGGGCACACAATAGGTTCCCTGTCTACAGAATTAAGCTGGTTCCAGCCAGAATGAAATTAGTGAGCTGGAACAAGGATGCAAGGTGATATAACACGTACCCCATAGTACGCATCGTTATCCTCACGAGAATCGAGCGAACAATCCTCACACTAGAGGACGTTGGTCAGATTTAAATAGTCATGCAATATACAAGGGATGCTACGGACCACTTCCTTTAGATGTGGGCTACAGAAGACAGCGTCACTTATCTCGACGGTTTCGGCCATGATGAATTATGCCAGGAAGTGCGTGTGCGTATGAGGTCGGGGTTTGTTGAAAGGTGCCAGGAAGAAAGAGATGGAGATTGATTGTGCTCTTCGATGAAATGTCCCAGGAGACGTGTGCAATTAGCGCATACTCCAAATAGAAAAGTGTGATAGAAAAAAGATGAACAGAGAAACATAGAGGAGAGTTGAAGTAGAGAGCGGGAGGTAAGCAAATATATGCCAAGCGGGTGATCTCAGACAGTCGTCAGTGGCTTGTGAACCCATAGGCTAACATGCAGTAGAGTATATTAAAGACGGTCAGAAACAGAGCAAGTGGCTGGCTGAGCCTGCTGTCGATCTATGTATGTCTTACTATATTGGGATGAAGTTCGGTATCTAAGTGCTAAATTGTGTGGATTACTCGACGTGAGTGGTAGGTGAGCCACAGAGATAAATTCAATCTACGATTGGCTCCCCATGGCACCTGTATCATTGGCTGTTCATTCTGCATGTTCCAGATTCGAACTAAGACTTGGATGGCTGAAAAAAAATCATTAATAAGTTCTCCAACAGTCGGTGAGGGCAGAAATAGGAGCTGAAAGACACTGTTAAGATCACCCTGACTAGCTTGGCCACTTGGCCACTTCGCCAAGGCAGTCTAGAAGCTGTATCTTGTCAATGGTTTGATCAACGACGAAGAATGTGAGAACTAATGTGCCACGGGGTTGGAATTGTACTCGGATATCGCCCCCTTTCCGATTTCGAACCTTCAGGACACAAACAGCCATTTCGTCGACTCCCAACCCTTCTTCCTCTCGATATGGACACCAAATCCCTCCCCATTCCTTTCTGGCTTGCCTGCCGCTTGGTGGAATTCACATGCCACCATCGAGGGAGCCTTGAACGCAGCAGGATCCACGCCCAATGGTAGAATGTCAAACCCCAGCAGGAGGCAAGTTACGAAGCCTAGATTCTCCGCAAAGGCAAAGTTCCGCCCAGGGCACAGGTGTCGTCCGCCGCCAAAAGGAATAAACGCTTCCCGCTTCGCCTTTTCAGACTGGCTGTTCTCCTTTCCACCATTGTCGATGAATCTCTCGGCTTCAAATTCGTGCACGTTCTGGCCCCAAACGCTATCCATAGTGTGGAGGATCTCGGCAGACAGCTGCATGTTCATGCCCTTCTTCAAAAGATAGGAATTTCCCTTCCTGTCCGAGACCGTGGTATCCTCCAGCACCCTACGGTTGCCAATGGCTTGATTGGACAGTCGAATGGATTCGCGGTAGCAGCTGACCAGCAATGGGCACGTTTGATCAAGGGTGGTAACGTCGATGGTGACCTCGTTATTTTCACCATGTTGTGCCACCGGCAACACCTCGTTCCTGAGGCGCTGGACGAGGTCAGGCTGAGTGAAGATGCGTGCCATCAACCAGAACAAGGTGGGAATGGTGTTGGCGGTCGAAACGTGCAGCAAGGCAAGCTCGAAATTGCCGACTTCGGTGCTAGAAATTCCATATCTGCGAAACATGTTTGCTCTGTTCTTGACGATCTGGGCCGCGTCGTCATGGCCATCCTCTTTTGTGCCGTAATACTTTCGTAGGGCACTCTGAAGTCTCGCCCTTGCATTATACGCCGTTCGCGCAGTTATAGACGGGAAAACGTTTAGCATTATCATGGGCAAACCAGCCTCAAAGGCCCTGGTAAGAAGTCAGCGTCTGGCCGGACCCTCAATACTTGCTTAACGCTGATGCTGGGGTGCTGCGTACCAAAGATCATCTATAAGGCTAGGGTCCTGTTTAATAGGGTTTCCGGGTCCGTACAAGGCGTCTGTGGTTGCCGTCGTCATCAAGTCTCTCACCCAAAAGAAGAGATTGGGAACTTTCAAGGCCTCGCTTCCGCCGCCAATGGCATCGAGCCGCTCGGACACATATTTTAGAGCATTGGCGTTCATCCGGTGAAGATGTGCGCCCGTCATTGCTGGAGTAATCACGCTGAAGAAGTCGGGCACAAGCTGGCTTTCTCGAACAATCCTGAAGGTTTCGTCGTTGATGGCGAGCTCCCTCTGTGCAAATTCCACGGCGAATGGCTCGAAACACAGGTTCCTGTTACGGTAGGCTGACTGGATGATAGCAGGGTCGAATATGATGTAGAGCTTGCCGCCCAGGATAGGGAGAGTGGCAATTTGCCTGCTTGTGGTATCGCTGGCGCTCGGCTATCAGCTCATGCTCTGATTACACATTCGTGTATCCGTGGTGACCACAGTCTTTCACTCCCCACACTTACTATAGCATTTTGAAATAGGCTCCTTGATGCCTGATCATCCCAATCAGATGGCCAATGATGGGAATGCCAGGCTTTAGCAAAGGAGGTTCGCGACCGTCGGTATCCGGAGAGGACATCTTGTGTAAGAATACGGCCGAGACAAGCAATGCCAGAACGGTCAGGTAGCCTGCCGGCGACTGCTTGAAGTCGTCCATTAGAAAGTTGAGGAAGCCATTGGCCGCTAGCGTTTCGTTCCCTGCCATGGCTTTAGATATTAGTTCTTCTGCAGTCATCAATAATCATTCGGCGTATTAGTTGATCAAAGTTAGCTGTCGACCTTGAATTGGCGATCAAGGACGATGACGTTCGAGCTCGAGGAGGAAATAGAGATTTAAGATCAGGCCTGGGCCATTGGGAGCATAAGTTACTTGGGGCCAGCGAGTATTTAGGACGCGCCACTCGTGGCCCGTGGGCTACAGATTGGCCAAGTTAATCTCTCTTGACACGACGTGAGATTTTAGGGTGATCCTACGGTTTAAAAGCATTAGAGCCGATTCGTTGGCTCGCACTTAGCTCGCACCTCCAACACTTGCTAAGAAATAATCCTCGCTTTTTTTGGCAGAACGTTATCGTTATCAGCAACTCAGGCTGTTTTCCGGCTAAAAACATAGCCAAGACATTATATCATGTGTAGGCGGCACTATGCACTTCGACGCAGCTTCTGAACGATTCGGGCTCTTGAAGCTTACTAGCTACAGTACTCTGTCGTATCGGGATGTAATTGGTATTTTGGCGTTATACTCTGTATCTTGACCTGCGTCACGGAGTAAAGACAAAAATGAAGCAACGGCCAGGGCCCAATTGAACTTGTTCGTGGCTAGTTAACTGTCCCAGATTATCGAACATCACCGTGAATGTGGCTAATAATGGTATTGTGTAAGCATTGGGTTATAATGCTTGAAATGTGGCAAACCGTGTTCTTTATTATTGTGAAAGCACCTTGCCTTTGAGAGAGCAAAGGGTAGTTTACATAGTAAGTCGAGATGCAAAATATAACCCCAGGCAACTGATGAACAGGGGTGAAGACGTAGCGAGATTCAGGAGAGAAGGGCCCGATCAAGCAGCAGTATGAATATCCATGTGAACGTCTTGGCGCTGCGTGATCGCTACCTATGCTCTAGCTATAGGTCGACAGATTCCTATGGCCTGGGGGTGACGGGAAAGAGCTAGAGGCTATGGGCTTAGGGGGCTGAGGGGGGCCCGATGAATAGCTGGGCTGGAGTTAAGCCAGCGAGTAAAGAAGCTACAAAAGCAGCTACTCGTGCTAGGTTGGATATTACTAAAGTTTCGTTCATATTTATTTATGGGCTTATTCAAATAGACATGACAGGTCGACATGAACAATCGAAGTCTACCAAGTGTAAGAGCGAATATTTCCTCCGCAAACATGATTCCGGGCGCGAAGATACCTAAGCTACTCCGATGGTAGACAGCACTATCTGAAATCAACTGGCATTGCGCAATCTCATCTGGCTCCTAACCTCAGCGAACGCAGAACGAGACAGCGATCCCTCCCAAAGACAACCCTCATCCTTCTTTAGATATACGTCTTCAAAAGAGAGTTATAGTACTGGTACCCAGTTCCACTAGGAGGTTCAAAGTTGAACATGTAGTTGTTCCACCAAGGCCCGGCCGCCCACCATAGCGCACCCTTCCACACATCGCTGTTGTCTTTCAGGTAGTCCAGCATACCCTTGACGGCCGTCTTGCACTGGTCGTTGGCTCCACCTGCAAACTCGCCGAGAATGCCCACCTTCTTATTCTTTCTAAGCCAGTCGGTCGCTGCTTTAACGCGTTCAACTCCGATGGTAGTAGAGACACAGTTCGCAGACGTCCCAGAGCTATCTGAGTCAAGGTACTGATGCATCTGGTAGACAATCTTATTCTGCGGATCAGTAAGCGATTTCATATTATCGTTGACATCAACCCATGACCATGCGCCAGACCACTGGTTTCCTTCGACAAATATGTACTGAGTCGCTCCCGCGGCACGAATACCATTTATGGCAGCTTGGTTGAGGTTGAGAACGAGAGTCTGGTCCATGGTGTGGTACTCGTTATTTGTGTCAAAGATGACGTGGTCGTTGCTCTTGAACTGGGCTGCCAGGTTCTTCCACCATGTCTGGAAGGCTGCCGTATCCGTGATGACGTTGCCATTGAAGCGCCCGAAGTTGTGAGGGTCGAGGATTGCCCAGCCTCCTTTCTGGGTGATGTGATTAACTACCTGTGTGAGGTTCTTGAGGTAGGCTGTGTTGTAGGCGCCAGTCATGGTGCCTTCGGTAAGTCTTTCCATCCTGAACTGGATCCGAAAGGCATTGTAGCCTTGAGACGACAGAGTCTGCAGAAGTAATGTTTAGTATGGCTCAACAGCGCTGAAGCCACGATACATACATCAATCGTGGAAGGGTCCGGGAAGATATAGTGTGTACCCCATTTGCCTGGTAGAGTATTCTCTCCAAACTCCCCTCCAGCTTCGTTGGTACCGAGCCACTTGAAGCCTCCCGCCCCTGGTACAGAAGTCGGGGGGGACCCAGGTTGAGTGGTCGTCTTCAGAGTCGTGGAAGGTGGGTTTGAGCCGGGCTGGCATTGACTGTAATGGGGGTTCACAGAAGTACACGTATAGCCGGCAGTACATGTCTTCGAGCCAGTCCAGTTCTGCCCACCGCATTGTTGCCAGGCTCCGCTTTGAGCGAGAGACAGGCCCGCAAAGAGACTGATTGCGAGAAGGTGACGCATGATGTTTGATACAAGCAGGCAATGATGTTCAAACGAGTCAAGTAAACTGGAGAACCTAATTCCGAGATATCTTGAGAAAGAGAAGATGGTTGCTTTTATATCCGCCACGCTGGCACCCAAAACCTATAAACCTAGATGTCGGCGAACTTGTGATTATTCCACTCCATGGCCGCACGTTACTTCGCTGAGCATCAGTCAAATCATTCCAGCTGTTTCAGAAGCCTGGTAAAACTACGACGGGCCGCCAGCCGGTCAAATGGGTCAAATGTTCGGAGGGTTACTCCATCTAGCCCCCAGGAGGGAGAATACTCGGACATGCGGGCCTGAGTAGGAGCTAGCAATCCCCTGATGACTCTGGCCCGGAGTCAGGAGGTCCGTGTCTTAGCAGATCCAAAGGCCATTATTTAAGAAGACGATCATAATTTAATTGTCCAGAGTTTTAATAATGCACCGGCAGGCCTGCTTGACGCTGTTCTCGATTGGGCGCGAGACCGGAAGCTCAGCCTCCGAGACTGCATTTAGACATGAGAGCGCTCCGGCGCCATCGGAGTCTAAGCCCGGTTACTCCGACGGCAACCGATGAAAGGAGAGCTGTTGTTGCAGCCGTGGTCTCGCCACTTGCCAGAAAAGAGATCTCGGATGTTGGCTGTAGGTGCTCACGTCGCAACTTGGTAAAAGCCAAGCGATCTATCCAATACTCAATGACAGAAACTGTGGGAGATAGCAACACCAATTTGGCAACGCTGCCCTTCTACCGTTGAGCCTAGGTCGACCGAGCGGGATGTGACACCTGTGACCTACTAGGTAGTAAGCCTAATTAGCAGCGAGTCAAAGACCTCCGCGAGATGCCCGCTGCCAGGGCATTAGCATCAAGTCGCATCCGGATCAAACCATCCGTGTCCGTTAATTCGAGGGTGTGACGCTCTCCAAGGGACCGTTGCAAACGGTCGCGCACATCTCCGTGTTGCCCAAGAAGTGCGAGCTCCGTGCCAGAGGTCATGCCACGGAATAGCGCTCGCCCTTATTTGCCTCAGCAAGAACCCAATCAAGGACAAATACAGCCATGTCGAAATGCAAGCGGTTAGGCCAAGGTCCTGGGATTACCGCAATCACTCCCCTTTGAGAAAGATATGAAGAAGCTCTTTCTAGCCTACCAGCATCAAGTGACCGAAGCTCAAGCAGGTTCGAGGATGCAAGGCCCATGTCAACACCCTAGGCCTGGATATACAACGCATGGTGCCCATGCTAGACGTCAGTCCCAAATGGGAGTGGCTGCCACAGCATCGACAAGTTGGCCAAGAGCCTGGCTCACCAAACCCAAGGCCTTGATGAGTCCCAACATGGTGTGTCTCTTGCACCCGAATGCTCTGGTCGTCGGTTATTAGGCCTGTATTCCATTAGTATCCCTATCGGTTTTCATAGTCGACTTGAGCCAAGGTCGATATTGTCTAGGGCCCACGGTGTGATGGCGTCGGCCAATCTGTATGTAATGCAGCGGATCATGCCACGGTGGTGGTCGTCATTCCCAGGTTTGATCTTTAGACTGCATACTCTTTAAGACTGCATACCCAAAAGTTGCCCTTTGCTCTCTCAAAGGCAAGTTGCTTCCACAATAACAAAGAACACAGTTACTCTAGATAGATCAAAGGCACACGGTCAAGAAGTCACACGATTTCCAACCCACAATTGCTTTACGTCGACGAAGGCAAAGCAAAGTTACGAGACTCAATACCATATTAACTACTCTCACGGCGCATCTCGGATTAACGCACAATTCTGGCATCAATAAGTAATAGCCGCGCGGTGCCAAAGCCTCCGCGATCGCTTTGTTACGTGGCACCCCAAGGAGGTAAATGAGGCTTATGGGCACAAGGACAAGTGGACGCATAAATCACTCGGGCGGCACTTGGGGCTGATGCGTAATGTTGGTTGGTTCTCGTGGAACAGGGACCAGGTGGACGCACAATTTGCGCATAGTGGGCTGGGACAGCAACAAATTCCCAGGACTCAAGCCGTAGAATTAATAATCGTTGAAACAAATCTAGGTAGAACTGGAGGCAACAAACCGCCACCACGCACAAAGGAGCCTCTAGCCAACCCTCCTCACAAGTCCTTACCCGCGCTCTCAGTGCCTAGCCTTTGGCGCTGTCGGGCCGGATGGCATTAGGTAGGCATGTGAAGTGGGGAGCTACGAGATATGAAAATAGTTGAGCCATTGCTCTTGATCATCGAAGCTCGTCGCCATGATATCCGAGGGGTCAAACACGGCAGAAGCGTTCTGCTCGGCCTCCGGCAGTCCACTGAGAGGATCAGCCAGGGATGCAGAATCCATTGTTGCCAGTGGTTCAGCAAGCGCCGGGGCATTTTCATGCGGTTCATGGGTGCCCAGAAGCGGAAGAAGGCTCCAGTCTATGTCCCAATCGTCAGACTCGGGGGGCTTGCAGCAACCCAAACCATCGTTCGGAAGCATTGTTGACGCCTCGTGAGGATGGACAGAGGACAAACTGTCCAAATCGGCGGGGCTGAATGTAGACTGAACACTATCATTTGTCCCGCTCGGAGTCGTCTGCGAGTTCTCGGTGAACTCTGATTGGAGGGGGCTACTCTGGTTCTCTGCCACTCGTAGTTCTGGGTTATGAGGCTGGAATAGAGTCGCCGGCTGCCTGACTTCCGACATCGGTTTGGCATCTCCTTTCTTCGTCGAGGGTTTCTTCTTGGAGGCACAGATGCAGGCGCTGCCCTCGCAGCAGCGGCAGTGGTCTAATGGGTAAGTCGCTAGCTGGCAAAGACTCTCGTGAGGCTCACCTTTTCCGGCTTTCTTCAACATGGCAGTGCGTTCCGTCAGTCCGCATTTGCAGTTGGTATGGACGGATCTCGAGGTGCGCAAGGCGCGACAGTGAGTGCATTGAGTGACTGGGCGGCCTTTTCTGCCCACGCGTTGAAGGGGGCGGTCTGATGGACATCCATCTCAGTCACCTCGGCGTACGATGCGTAATATTGGATGGCACTGACCAGTATGCTGACACTGAGCGACGCGGTGGCCGCGAATACACGCCTCGCAGGCGTATTTCTCGCCATCGGAAATCATGGCGGTGGTGAAGGGGACAGAAGGCCCGACTCAGCCAAGTGACAGGTGGAAGTGTGAAAACACTGAACGACGGGCTGCAGATGAGGAGGCAAGAAATGACTTGGACCAATCAATTGTTAAGAAGAAAGCCTGTAATGTGGAGCTTTGCATTGCTAGATTCAGAACGCCACTCATGCGTAAGGGCCCTTTACTTTGCGGCTTTGCATGTAGATAGCCCATGGGGCTCTCCAAAGCAGTCGTTCATAACTCGTCAGAACTACTAATGTTGCTGATACCTATCTCAACTGACCGCCGCTGGTAAACAGTGGTGTGGCTGAACTGGAATGTGTCTTTGAACCACTAGAACTCCATCGGGCGACTAGATACACAGTCGCAACTCGCCACCTAACGTTATTAATAATAAGCGCGCGGTGGAGAGTCCAGCGCGCGGCAGAAACGTCCACCTCCGCAGACTTCTAGTCACCAGTGTAACTATCATGTTGCGTCAGCCCAGACAGCACGGCTTTACGGCTGTCTTGATTACTGATCAGCCCTAGCAGATACTAAAGTCCCAGCACTGCCGCCCAACGGAACTAACCTGTAATTACGAGAGAACAGCAGCCAAATCCCTTTCGGGCGTGACCATGATTAGAGCGACTGAAGCCATCACTTCAATTGTTCCTGTCGAGCTTCTAGATGATGGTGTTCGAAACGGCGTGGCAATGCCAGGACCAGTGGAAACTCGAATCTCAGCCGTTGTAGCTTACATGGAGACAACAAAGGATTTCAGCTACTGACACATCCCCCATGTTTCTGCTAACGGTCTGTTTCCCCTTCACTTTGCTTCTGGGACTCCACCCAGTATCACGTATACAAGAACCCTTGGGGCAAACGTATGCCGGATTTAATGCAGTATTGGCCGAATACCGGTTCTCGGATCGACGATGCATGTCAGCCGAGTCAGCAAGAGTGGCCATCTCTTAGGCTGAGCTGAAATGTCGTACTGACCACATAAAGTTGATTGGCGCCCTTCCTAAAACCCTGTCACACACCTTGTTCACTTCTACATCTTTCATCCCCATATCTCTCAAGGCGACTATCCACAGTTTGAACAAGAATCTTTACCGAGCACACATCATGTCGGCCACTGCACCTAAGAAGACATACTGGTTTGACGGGGCCGAGCTGACTATCGCTCTCTCCGGGCGACAGACGGGCGGTTCGATTGCCATCATTCACGCTCGCATGCCATCAAGAGCAGGCTCAGCTCCTCATGTTCACTCCCGCGAGGATGAGACTGCCTACGTTCTCGCTGGCGTCTTGCAGATTGAAACACAAGGCCAGGCCATCCAGGTTGCAGCAGGAGAGTCACGCCTCCTCCCCCGCAACATCCCACATCGGCTATCCAATGTCACTGATGAGGACACGAAGATGTTGCTCATTCCTACTCCGGCCGGATTCGACGACCTTTGCATCGAGTCGGCCGAGTACTTGCTCGGCAAGGGAATCACCGATGGGTTCCCCACCGAGGCCGTGGCTCAAGGGTTAGGGGAAATTTCCGACAAATATGGTGTGTCCGCGGTTGCTGAGGCAGAGCTTTGAGTAGGAGGGTGGTGTATATGTCCGAGCCCAGGATTGTGTTCTTTGTTATTGTGGAAGTACCTTGCCTTTGAGAGAGCAAAGGGCAGTTTACATAGTCCGAGTCCAGGGAGTTATAAGTACACTTTTCTTGACCGTTGTTTTGACCATGGCAAGTGTAAGCGTGACTGAAGTAATAGCAATTATGTCCGGCTTAGAGACAGCACCACAACTCCCGGCTTGAATCTGAGATTAGTCTTCAAGATCCCATGCATCTATCTCCTTCAATCACGTACTAGGTACTATCTCAACACGACCACATATCGAGCAGAGGGCAATCAATCAATCAATCAATCAATGAGAGCACATCCCAATCTCCTAGGCCATCACTTCCACGTTGCTGCCTCAGCCCGTGACCATCTACTTCCTATATCTAGTCGGTCGTAAAAGGAATCGTGTAGTTTCCAGACCCAGCCTTCGAGTGCCCGCCCATGGGGGAATGACTGCATCTTCCATCTCCATTCCCGCTCCACCACAGCTGCTGACACCACCTGCACCAAGTCCACTTATTCTGACCTCCAGAGCCAACATTCATCAACAGGGAATAGTCCGAACTTCCAGTGTGGTCGTGTGCCCCGCCCCGAGGACAAGTCCCGCCCGAGGTACCGTTGGCAAACGCGAGGCCATAACATTTGTGACACCATTTCCACCCATTCTGTGCATTTGGCTTGCTAGGGTCGTTGGCAGTCAAAGAGTAGTTACCACTGCCGACACTGACATGAGACCCTCCAGCAGGGCAGCAGGTGTGACCATCGTATGCCAACACCTGGCACTTCTTGCACCAGTGCCACTGGTCCTGTCCTGCAGCAATGGCACGCGGCTCGCCGTCCAGGCAAAGACTGTAGTTTCCACTGCCGTCAAAGTCATGATTACCTCCAGCCTGACACTTCCCCGCCGAGCCGCCGGCGTACGCTATGGCCTGGCACTTGTGGCACCAGCGCCAATTGACCTGGCCGGCGCTGTTCTGCTGAAGGCGATAGTTGCCGCTGCCGGAGACATCATGGTTTCCCCCCGCCTTGCAAGGCCCGACGGTACCATTGCCAGTGAAGGAGAGTACTTGACATTTCTTGCACCACTTCCAGCCAGCTTGGCCGGCAGCGGACTGGGAGAGCGTGTACATGCCGCTTGAGGAGTGGTCATGAACGCCTCCAGGAACACACAAGGCATCGCCGCCGAAGTAGAGAGATGCACACTTCTGGCACCAGCGCCAGTTGTCTTGGGTGAACCTGGCAGCCGCTTCCGCAGCAGAAGGGGTAGCAGAAGTTTCTTCCGACATGTTCAGAAGTGATGCAAGTAAGAAGATGTAAGAAAATACGATGGGCAGGGAGGAGACAAGGCAGGATAGTCACACCTTATAGAGAATATTTCGCACATCGTCTGGCTCCGTCCGACCCAGATTCATTTCTGCCTCGGTGGCGAGCTGAGGAATTATTGATCACGGGCTACGCCACACCTGAGTTGTGTGCATTTCAGCTTTGTGCGCCTCATTAACACTGCATAGGAGTATTGGCCGCCTGCTGTTGAGAAGGTATTGTGATTGGTCTTTGTCAAGGAAGCATTTTCCATCAGACCTGGGCTGGAATGAGTGCGCGAGTGCCTCCGCAATGTGTCGGAGGAGCGTATATCTGAGTGTTGTCCCTAAGAGGCCTCGCTGTCGAATAACGAATGACAGTTGCAAGCTCGAAACTTGAATCTGTGTGACACAACCTACATGCACGACTGGATATCGCCGAGAAGATCTGCCGACTTGCCCCAATGACGACCTAGGTTGCGAGGAGGAGAAAAGAGAAAAGAATTCCCATGTCCCGAAAAGCGCAGAGAGTTGCGAGATGGTTCGCTTGCAATATATATACTCCGGAGACTAGTCACCGTGAGATTTCCTACCTTTTTTATCCCCAGGTCTCCTGATCATGAAAAGACACGCCGCTCAAGCACTACCTCCCTAGCTAGTTAAGAAGAAGAACTTGCTTCCGCGCTTTTCTTGCCCTACAACGACAACCAGCAAATCAAACCGCTGGTACCATAACACGTTTCCTGCTGAGATTGCCCCAGAACCAAACCAGAGAAATACTGATGCGTGGGCTCTTTCTCAGGCTGTGGAATTCAGATCCAGTCTCTCCCTCATATGTTCCCAATCCAACACGACGGTAAACGGACTCTTCCTTACTCTCTGCCCGAGCCACGACGAGATACTCGCATCTCCATCCATGTCCCATCGGTTTAGGACCCTCGTATAGTAGAAGAAACTGAACCTCGGACGGAACGTCACAAGCATCGTCGAACGTAGCCCAGAGATTATGTATGTGAGGTAAAGCCGGATGATTGGATGCGTTGGTACTGAGATTTCGGTTGTTCGCTGCCACTCTCTCATAATGAGGATAGAATCCTGGATGGTTTTAGGGAGCTAGTTCCACGGCAGCATTTTCTAGTACGCCTTAAGTGTTTGTGTCGTTATAGTGAGAGGCTAATAAGAGGCATCTGGCGCGCCCCAGCAATATAACAATGTTATATACAGCCCGTGATTTCCGCTCGTGATAAAGACAAAGGGAACTCAGTTGTTGCCCTTTCTAGTAACGTCGATAACTCGTAATAGAAGTTTATCCGCCATTTCCGAGTTGCTACACAATCTTCTAGAGGGTCCATATCAGTAGCTTCTATGCGACAACCAGCAAGTCGTAAGCCAGTCCTAGATCCAGGACACTCCCGCAGGGGGGTTATAAAGCCTGTAAGGTTCGGCCTATACTAAGGACCTAGTCTACTAAGATTCCACTTCTTGTAGTTAGTATCTCTAGGATATTACCTATAGCGAAGGATACGCACCGGGACTCGCAAACGAGTCCAAAGAGAGCTCTTGGTAATTAGCACCCCCAGAGCGCACCCATCCTGGGAGCTAATTATATTCTACTAGATAAAGATAGTTTCTACCTTCCGTAGCCGATAAATCTCGTAATTAGCAAGCGTTTCTACAAGCAGTATCACCACAAGAGTATGCATAAATCGCGCCAAATACAGCAGGTTAAAGGCCCATCCTATCGGGCCCCGGTGCCATCCTACCCTACTCCCCTACGCGTTAAGGCCAGCCATAGGAGAGAACCTAGTAACCTTAGCTCCCTCTGCATAGTTATTTGCTTCTGCTTCTTGTATATGCGAAGAGATTAGCTAGCACATAGGGCATGTCATTAAGAGCTGATATCTTAGTCGAGAGAGGCTGGGATTTAAGACGGGAACTTTGCCATTATGGTACACGTAGTGGGCTGCTATGGTGTAAAGATTAATTTAATTACAGGCGTTACACAAAGTCCCCGATATATTAATTCTCAAGAGGGGCTATAATAGCTGTATAACTAAAGCAAAGAAGCAATGGCATGTAAGACACTCTGTAGACAAATAGGGTTGTTAAAAAAAGGCCGCGCTCCCTAGGTGGGCTTTTATATTTAGTTGTAGTGGCTATGTAGTAACAGTACGCTAGTAACCAAAATAAGTTGCAAGCTTTCCTTTTTACCTATTTCTATATTATAGTATCCGAGGTCTGTGACAACGTAGTGTATAACGTAGCTTGTTAGACAAGGCTAACAGCTTAACCATTGGGCAAGAAAATGTCACCAACAGGGAAGATTAGGCAAGGTTGGTACGACTTTCAAAGAAGGCGACCAGCTAATCCGCCTCAGAGTCCGCCTCAGAGTCCGCCTCAGAATCCGCCTGCGATTTGCCCAGGGTATCAACATCCACCTGACACTAAACCGTTCGTAAAATACTATCCCGAAAGGAACATAATCTAGAAGGTATGGGCTTTAGAGATTACCGAAGACTTTATGTGGCGGACGTAGTGAATAAAGTTCTTGGTCCCCGCCATAGGTATTCACTCCCCATGCTCTTCAGTATTTATTGCAGAAATCTCAAGACAGCGAAGGTGTCGTTGTTATTGGGGCGGTTTCTTTCTCAAGTGGCCAGACAGTGAAGGTCTTCAGGTAGCTCACGCAAGAGAGGGCGAGTACTCTGCCTCACTGCCTTGCTTGCTCTGCCTCATGGGCTCACTTCTTGAGATGTGAAATGTCCTACCCGAAACTTGGCAATAAGTGCCCAAATTAAACTAAAGTTAGAAACCTTGTGGTTGGGACAAATACTTAAATGCGCTCCCCTCCTCTAGATAGATAGTGACTGAGACTTTCCAGTCACGGTCTGAAGATCAGGCTATCTCTGTAAAGCAGGTTGTACCTAGGGTTGCCAGGATAAATGCTTAAATGATACCATATGATTTCTCAACATCAAGGTAAATATTTGGATCTGCTTGTGCTACCCTGCATGTCCCACGTTCTTGGGTCTTCGCTCTACCACCTCGTATGAGCTGCATGACCAAGCCAGGTTCTCAACCAATGGCGGGTTTAGCTCAGTTGGGAGAGCGTCAGACTGAAGTTAAACTTTGGGAATTGATATCTGAAGGTCATGTGTTCGATCCACATAAACCGCAAGCCTTTCTTTTTTGGTGTTAGCTGGACACAGCACAACTGCCAGCCAGCCAGCCAGCCAGGCTTGCTTGCTTGGCCGAAGTCAAATTCCTTGCATTTTTGCCATACATACAAATACATGTAGCGTGGAGGCCGAGTGGTGATATTTCCCTCTATCTATGTACCGTTATACAACGTCCTCATTCAATCTGTCAACATGTCTGTCATGCCTCCCTCCTTTATTCAGATCCTTTCCCAAGCTCGTTCGCAAGTGTCTCCCATTACGGAGTAATAACTGTCTGCAAAAGAGGTCCATTCATCCTGGATGCCGCATCAAAAGCTGCTTCAAAATTCTCCAACGAGAAAGCGCCCACAGTCTGGATCCCAGCCGCCGCGCCAATCTTCAAATAGCCCGCCTCAAGCAGCTTGATCATTGTCCGCATATCTTCCTTGGTGTACATCCATTTGCCCTTGACAGCAATGTCATGAAGCATGATGAACTGTGTTGGGAGCATCAGCTCCTGATGTGCACCCATCAAGCTGACTCGGCCACCGCGACGAAGTGAAAGGATGCAGCTCTTGAAGTGTGTACTGGTGATGGCCTTTCCGGGAGAGATATCCAAGAAGACGTCTGCCGGCCCGTCTTTGGTCAACTCCTTCACGTCGGCTTCCACATCTCCAGTATTGAGAACCGTTCTGACTCTGCCCTCAGGGCTCAGGGCCTCCACTGTATTCAAGGTCTCCTGGTTGCGGCCCATGGCGATGACTCGGGCCCCCATGGCCAACGCAGCGAGCACTGCGGCACTTCCGAGTGTTCCAGCGGCCGGCGTGATAATCACTTTCTCTCCCGCCTTGACGTCAACGTCTCGCAGTCCTCCAAACGGAACAGAAATCGACATGAGATATGTGAGATCCGTCGCCGTGTATCCTAGACCGCCGTCGGTCGGGCTACCCAGCAATCGGACCTCATCCATGGAGAAGCAATTCTCCAGCGGAACTTTTGCATACTCGGCATACGTGCTATCCCGCCACTCGCCCTCCATGAGCTTGTTGCTGGCGGGGTTGAAGCCGGCAGAAAGACCGTGAAGAATCAGCGACTTGGGGTCATCTCGACCCTGAATGAAGGAATCGAAAAAGACGAGCTGGCCAGGCTTCAGCGACGTAGCATCGGGACCAACAGCGGCGATTTGACCAATGGCGCTTGAGCCTAGCACAAAGGGTGTTGGGTATGGGTATGGTTTACGGCCGCTGTAGACTCGGCCTGCGTACGTCAGGACGGCTGCCGAGAGGACTCGGATGACGGCGCTGCCTGGGCCGGCCTGAGGGGTCTTCTGGTTGACCACTGAGATGTCGTAAGGGTCTCGAGTAGAGTGGAGGACGAGGGCCTGGTGAGCTTGGGGAATCTCCGAGGTTGAGGCTGCCATGGTTAATACTGGCCTTGATGGGTGATGCTAAGTGAGTTGATAGGAGCTGTGATGACCACTTGCAAGCTGGGCTGCATATGATAGCAAGAGCGTGTATTTATAGATCTATTTATGCAACGGACTTTAAAGCGCTATTGCCACAGCTAACGCGCGGGCGTGCACACCACTAGGTCCCTCGTTTTACATCCGAGACCGAAGTTTCTGATATATTGGCAACACTCTTAGAAAGGGTACTTCTCACATTGACAGCCTCGTACAAGGGTTTAAGACTATCGTATGCTAAGTCATGATGTAGTCTCATGGGGACCCGGGGTAGGGTCAGGCGTAAATGCCAACACCCAATCATGAAATAGGCAAGTCATCCCATCGGGCTTAAAAGGGATTCGGACTTAACCTTGGCTAAAGCCCGACGCGCGGCCGTTTGTCTCTTGTTCGGGGTGTCCCATTGCTTCCTGTACTGATTCGCATTCGCATTACTCTTCTAGGGGGCAGGACGAATTAACTTCCAGGCAGGTATGCTCAGCGTCCACCGGGAAGCCCGATTGGCCGCCCGCCCTTGTTATGTCCGTTACAGCAATAAGATCCGGTGTTATATGAAAACGCCGTGTTCTTCACGCATATAGCCTGACAAGATATGTTCCTTTTCTACAATGGGTTCTCGGGACTATCGGACCAAAAAAAGCCATAATGCCGGACGGCTGACCGAATCTCGAGCTTGGACGGAGTTTTGCTAGAAACACGGCCGAAAAGACTGCTGGCCCCGTCAAGGACCGATACTTCCGATTTTGGAGCCTCAGAGACCAAGTTCTCAATACTCGCAGGCAATAGCCTGGCCAATGATATCCCGTCAATCTTCATCCTGAGAAGCTGGTAGCAATCGTTGGTAGTCTAGTGACTGGTTTGGTCTCGACACTATTCAATGTTCCTATCGACAATATCAATATGTATTTAACTATATACGATCTGCCCAAGGCAGCTTTCGAGGACCTTGCCTTTTGCTTTGCTATTTGTTTTGCCGAGATGATAGCTCTGGAGGCATCAGTTGGTCAGTCAGTGATAAGATCAGACATACAAACACAGTTACAACTCTTCAAGCTTGGTCTAGAACAAGCTCTCGCTTAGCAAAACCTTTAAATCAACCAACGTTGACTGGACTTCGCACTTGGGTAGTATACTTGGAATGTCGCCTATGCCGTCCTTTCTTAATTCATCTGGAACAAATTCTCTCTAGTCGGTTCTCCGTCTTTACACCAGAGGTAGGAGAAAATGAAATCACAATGTTCTTTGCCATTCTCATGGCTGAGCCTCCCAGTCTCCACTGAGACTGAAGAAACTCGGCTTCTCGTCTTTGAAACTAAACTTGGTCATTAACACTAGTGACATCTCATCACCAGTGATAGCCGCACAGGTGAAGACTATGGCTTAGAGAACCCGACTGTTATGTCAACATCATCCGATGCAAGTCTTCCGCTCAACGTTGATGGCACAAAACGTGTCATTTTCGACACATATCCTACAAATGCTCTCCGGCACTCGTAGTTGGAGCCCAAAGGCAATCAATGAAACATAAACCTTAGTAAGTCCAGCACCAAGAAGATGTAGCCTTGGCTGGACACGGCGTTTTGCTGGGCTCAGTTAATTGCCCGCCCCACCCAAGGAGTGACATTCTCCCTCTCTCATCATGCTATGCGGCATTTGAGGCTTTGTCTTTGACTTAACTTTCGTTACGCTACGCTTTTTAAAGCCAACAGTCATTGTATCCAATACAACAATGGATACTTCTATCCTTTCTACAACTGTAGATGAAGCTCTAAGCTTTACCCTCTTCCCCAGCCTCCCCCGCGATCTGCGGCTACTTGTCTCGGGCTTCTTTCTTCCGCCGAAAGTCTCAAAACGAAACCTCAAAGTCGGATGCCCGACGCGATACAAGTTTGTGCAGGGCAAAATAGTGACCATGGAGCCCCCTTCACTTCTCCTTCAGATCTGTCGCGAAACCCTGCAATATGCTCTTACCAAAGGATCTTTTGTTCGCGCCCGCTACGACGATATCGCCGACGAGGATATTGCTTGGGTTGACCACCACATCAGGGTGGTGTACACGTCGGAAAATGAAGATGCACTCGCCCGTTTACGCTTGTTGCAATGCGAAATTGATGCCATTGCTCTCATATGGCCCACCCAGAGAGACCTGGAAACCCTTCAGCAGTGCCTAGTCCAGCGGAACACTGTTACCAGTTCCTCGCCACCCAAGGTTATATATATCGGTCTTTCAAGCATCATCCACGACGATGCCGAGCTCATCAACAAGTCGGATGGCAGCACAGTGACGCCCAAAACATTTGCCCTCTACGATGGGTCTGAATTCACCGTGGCCGAACTGGACGATGCTCGATTGTTTGGTGTCTTAAGCCCACCCGCCTCTCCGCAACAGCAACAACCATCACAACCGCCTGTTCTTAAACCAGCAATCATCTTCGGCAGGAAAGGAACTATGGCATTCTCTGGCTGGAGCCGGAATTGCCGGGAACATGAGCGAGCATCGGGCCTTTTGTTTAGGAAAACTGATTGTCATGGATATAAAAACCCAACAGATAGCGCCAGGCTTTTCAGTCGTCTGAATACTGGATTCGACTGCGAAGGTATTTGTGGACTGCAGCGAACACAGTGACGTTTGTATTGTCCGTCGCTCTGACGATTTACCTAGGGTTGTACACATACACATATAGATATGTATTTGTATCTGTGGGTTTCTCCTTGTGTGCTCCCATAACTTGTGGGAATTTCCCGAGTCTATCGTGCCACCGAAATACTTTAACACGATGGTCGTTTATACTCATTGAAATAAACAAAGTAGTGAGACGGGGAAATATTACACATTCAGAACAGGCCTATCACCATTCTTCGAAGGCTTGCACCATTTCTTACGACATGACCTTTCTGTACCCCAGTCATGCCATCCAGGAAACAACGAAGACACACGTCTATAAGGCGGCGTAGTCCAGTGAGAGGGGTCCGTAACGGTTGAAATCTTCGGGGGAGCGTCAAAGTGAAACTTATATAATTACATGTTATCAATGGACAAGTAAGCACTACGAGCCGATCATTCCTGATACTGTTAGCGTACCTAAGTTTGGCTGAAATATCGCCGTGATTTCGGAGCTCCGGACTTAAGACAGCTTTATTCCGAGTTGGCCGCCTATAAATGTGAGAAGATGCTGGCATAGGGCATTACCATTACTTAGCCTCATCTTTGAGCACGAGAAAGAGAACAAAAAGCGACATTTTCTTCGACTCCCTCCCCTCTGATCAAAATGGCGAATATCCTCGTTACAGGTGCAAACCGTGGGATCGGTTACGCCATTGTCCAAGCTATCGCTACCCGCCTGCCATTATCCAACATTATCCTCGCATGCCGGAGTAACGATTCGGCACAAGAAGCGATCGAGGCACTTCGCAATGAGGGCATCTCAGCCAGATTAGACTACGTCGTGCTTGACATTGAGAGCAACACCTCGATCGATGCAGCCGTGGCCGCTGTGGATCAGAAGTACGGGAGCTTGGACGGTTAGTTTTTGGAAGATTGGCGAATTGGACATGGGGCTGACCACGACAGTTCTTGTCAACAATGCTGCCAAGGTTGAAAAGCGGTCAACAGACAGCCTAGCGGATATCCGAGCGGCCTCTAACTCATGCTACAATAACCTCATCACATCCAACGCTGTCGTTACGCACGCATTTAGCAAATTGCTGCGGAAAACCTCTTGGCCGCGAGTCATCATGGTTTCCAGTGCACGAGGCAGTATGTCTCGTACAGCCAACAACCAGGTATGGGGTTCTTGTCATTGGCGAGATATGTGTACTTACTCTGGCGCATGCAGCTTCCACCAGTAGCAAATATCGACTACTGTATTTCCAAAGTTGGTCTGAACATGCTTACGATGCATTTGCAAGTGGCAGAAGATCACAGACAGGGAGAGGATAGGATAACGTTTTGGGCGGTGAGTCCAGGACACTGCAAAACCGCTTTTAATGGGTACAGGGGCAAGAAGAATCCTCTTGAGGGAGCTGAATCAGTGGTGAGATTGCTTGAGACAACAAGAGGGGAGGTTGAGCCTGGTACCTTTTGGGAATATGAAGATGGCAAATTCCAGAAAGTCCCTTGGTAGAAGACACACAAAATGCAGCAAATTCATTTAGCTTCCAGTCGGTAAACGATGATAACTACATATTTAGTATAGAGTGATGACTACGTTTGGGGCCAGACATCTACTTTAGTTATCGATATTAAGGTATATAATAGGTACCTCTCCTCGTATTTCACGTTGGGTGCGTCTGCCTGGCATATGCCTAACGTCAAGACCACAGTTTAGATTATATCTAAGATAACTCAGCACATCCGATCACTCGAAAAGCCAATCAGTTCCAATAGTCCTCATCCCTGCGAAGTATCCCTATCCTTATCTGCTGGGTCAACGCAGGCAATGTCCAGCGAGTCTCTGTCCAAGTTTTTGCAATCGTAAACAGGCGGTTTCTTGCTAGGTACTGTCACGGTGATATTCTTAGCTACGATATTGCTGCAACGCTATGAAAATGTCAGTCCGGACACGGAAGGTTTGGGGGGAAAGGCTAAGCATACATCAGGTGCACTGCAGACGAGAGAGCCTGCTCGCGGGTCAAACTTCTTCGAGGTTGTCCCCCACATGTTCTTCATGGTTATGTCCTCGATCGTCAAATTTGCCTTGTATCGTTATCAGTAGTTTGACACCAACACTGCTTCCACGACGTTCTTACCGGAAACTCATTGCAGAGAGTCTGGTTCTTCTGCCCGTAGCATTGCGTAATGGTAATGGCATTGTCGTTGTTTTCATGATAGAAGCGGTCATAAGTGACGTTCCTGACGCGTCCCAGACCGCCTCCTCCGTTAAGGTTACTTTGGAATTGGGTCTCAATTCCGGGCCAGACCTTGATTCGGGCACCATCGCTGGCGTTTGACATGGAGATGTTGTAGATGTACAGGTTCTCCACAATGTCGGTTTCGCCCTTGTACTGACCGAGAGAGCCGACGCTGATGCCGTGGGACCCGTTGCAAACGAGGTTCTGGACGACTACATTGGTGCTGTTGGGCTTGAAAGACACGCAGTCTCGGGGTTGTCAGCAATGCACGCAGATCAAGCTTACTTATTAGCCAGAGTCTTACCATCGGTATTGTCAATGTACGAATCCTGGATGACAACTCGGTCAGAACGGTAGGTATCCCACCCATCAGAGTTGGCGATCTTGATGCCATTGAGACTCTTCAAATGTTGTTAGATTTCATTTGACTCCCACTGCACGAGAAACTTGCTTTTGCCTGAATGTCCAAGTTGCTGATCAAAACGTCGGTGCTATTGGCGATGATGTTGAACCACTGATAGAAATGAGCATCGACACACGGAGTCATACAAGGGCAATAAATACATTGGGTGAGTTTCGCATGCGCAGGTTCGACATGGTAGCGCCGTGCGCACCCTCAAAGGTAAACAAGATCGGCCGCATTAACTATGGAGCCAAGACAATCAGTGCATCGTTCGAATGTGCCAGGCATAAGCTTGGCTTACTGTTTTATTAGTCCGTATCTCCTCCCAGTAAGCTTGGCCGTGGCCGTCAAGCACGGAGTGCTCATTGCTCAAATCGCCATATATGTTGATATCCTTACCACCAACCTTCCAGAACGAAGACATATTTTGAAAAGGCAACTTGAAGCTATGCTCTGCCCAGTAGTAAGGATCGGACTTGAAGTTGATTTCTCCCGTAATGATCACATCGACATGGGCAAGCCAAGTCAGATCCAGTGGCGAAGCAATGGTGTACTCCTTGTCGAGAACGATGGTTCCGCCATGGTTGCACTTCTTGAAGGCTTGGAGAATACGAGGGGCGTCATCATGGTCTTTTCCCTGGCGAGGCTTAACATAGCAATACCGAGACCAGTGCCTTGGGGGAGAGGCTGGAAAAGCACGGCCGGTGTTGTAAGGGGCGGGTTCAATGTGAGGCCGTTTGGGGAGTTGGTGAGAAGGCTTGGCGAATGCTGATGACAGCAATGCGCAAAGAGAAACGGCCGAGAATAGTCTGCTGATGAACATGGTGAGACGTGGCCATGAAGTATGAGATCAAACAGGCATGGGAGCTACGGTACACAATCGCAACACTTGGTTTGAAAGCTCTTATATTTCCGGCGACGGTAACATCGGAGATTATCATGAGGCCATTCTCATACGTGGAAGAATTCCAACGAATGGGCTCGTGATCCGGCTAAATGCACACCATAGCCTAGCACAAAACACCTGAGATGCTTGCCCAATACGTGTCATTAACCCTATCCCAGAATTATATATCCCTCAATTAACGCGGGGTTAAACGGATCCCTCCGCACGCCAATCCGGACAATCCGGATGCAATTTCCGAATCTCTGGGGTTTTGGTAGTTTGGCTTGTTTCCTCGTGTTTTGCCGGCCAACATCAGGTCATGAACATGCTATGATGCAAAGATACTAAATGAATGAGCGTTTACTCCTTCGCGAACCGTCTAGCACTCAACCCCCCTGTAATAAGTTCTTGGTCCATGTTCTCCGAGCTTATGCTCCTCTACTTATGCGAACGTACACACTCGACGAGCGCCGTCCTCAGTTGTGTCTTTACCACCTCAATATTGGGGGCTATGACATTAAGATAGCACAGCTTCAATTCTTGCAGAGGAAGCCTTGCGGCAGGTTACCCGTGTAAACCACTTGTCTAGCCATAGGTCATAAAGGCTGGACTCCTGGTGGGACTTCGCAGTAGCCGCTGGCCTACTTCCGCGCTCTCGCCTTGGTCAGTTGTAGCTTCATCCGCCGTCTTATCGAAGAATTACATCGGCAGGCCTTCGACGAGTCTAAAAATTCGGCATGAAAACATTTTGTGAGATGAAAAAGGAGTGGCACGTAGTAGGGACCGAAAGACAAAGAAAGCAAAGGTCCAACATGTTCATTCCATCCCACGGCGGACGTTGATGCACGTCTTCATGACCTAGAACGCTTCAAATAGCTATGTAAACCTCATTCATTAATTTCCTCAACAACCACACCATTGAGCCCTTTGAGCTTGGTGACAGCGTTCGGAGTGATGGGTCTACGCGTAGTCCAATTAGCCGCTGGATACTTGATGCAAGACAATGCTGGGGCACTTGCGGGGGATAGCCGGTAGGAGGCAGGGCTCTGTCTTGGTTCCAGTTTTTGACGTTGGTGTCTTCTTGGATGATGCTGAATTATGTCCGCGTTAGACAAAGTCGAGGGTGGTTTCAGGGCATTTCTCCTACTTCTTTACTTGTTGGCCATTTTCCTTATATTCGTCAATACCTTTGAAGGTGTAGGAAACTTTCTGATGACAGCTGTTAGTTCTTCCACATCGAGTCGATCATGCTGTCCCACCTTGCGCTCAGCCATTGTCGATGTAGTCAGCGCGATAGCGTAGACTGGTGTGTTTTAGCAGATGATGATTTGAGCAATTTCATGGGTGTCATTACCTGTTTATATATCTGCTATCCCCGCTTCATCCGTATCTACCCCACTTTCCAATGTGCCGTACGATCCCAGAGGCTGCTGAGAGAATCGATCCAACTTCGGAAGTTCGGATATCCTAAGCAAAGGCATGATGAAGACGGCAATCTGTCTGGAACATCTCGGACTCAGCTTCAGCTCATGTAGATCCTATATAAATCTGTTGCACCAAACCAGGACACTCGTGTTCCGTGTCGAAGCTTTCTAATAGCCGGAGCTACAGACGGGCACGGCCGCTCCCTGATCTTAGACACCATACCCACATTTGTGTTGCTTTCGTCCTCGGTATTGGCTAATGGACGGTATCCAAACCATAACAACAGAAATATTAGCTCGATCCCTTCGTGCAAATACGCGACGGATCGACGGTTGGCAGATCTACCCTTGAAGCAAGCCTTCGATTTTGTGCCGGGTAAAATCCCAATGGATCATTATCACAAGCTAAACCTCACGCTGATAACTTGATTTTTCTCGAGGCGAAACACGATCACTAATACTGTAGGCCATAGGCAATGTCCACAGCGTAACTATTTCATCTGTCAGTGTGACCAGCCTGCATCCCTTTATTGGGTCTTGTTACCTGGGTCTGAGTCGGAGAGTCTTGGCAGCATGCCACGATTCTGGATGGCGTCTTCAAGAACGGAAACCGTTGGACTTCCTACGACCAGACTGTCTCAATCATAATATTCATTGTATAACAATACCCAACGTTAGCGTACTTCATTCATTTTGCTTGTCTGGCTCCCCAGCAAACTCGTAAACCGAACTTAGATAAGCCGTGCATTCAAAATCCCGTGGAATATCTTGGGAAGTGACTGGAAACCTCTCGAAAGAAACCCACGTGCATTGTTGTTCCCTTAATATTAAGTTAGTCCTTGTAGCACTAATCTTTCCTTGTGTCACCCAGCATCAGGGCAATTCTCGCCTTTGTGGGAAACTCTTGATCCTGGAGGAGAGTACAAAAGAGATATTGACACTTGGTGTCTCGAGGAAAGATACGGCACCATATCATGATATCGCACCCTCGATAAGTTTATTGCCCGACGGTACCATATTCGGGGCTGTATGTCCCCGGTCGAAAAAGATTCATTGAAGGATCGAACCAACCCTTTCCAGCCGCTAATGATAGATCGAGGTTAGGTTCATCGCCGTTATATACCAGTTCTTGGTAGTACTAACCTGTGATTGTAGCGTTCCGACTTCTTATACTTCCATGGCTAATACTCGTGATTCTTCTTAGGCCAAACATTGCCAATGTAGTGACTCTTGGGGCCCTCGTTCCAAGTCTGAATTCTCGATGTAGCTATTGCCATCATTGGCCGTTTGACGATTCTTTTGCCCACAAAACAGGTTTGAGCATCCCACCAGGACTGGTCAAGGCTTGAGTGGGACTGTCCTCTCAATTTGCTTCCACCCACAGAGTAGTCCTTATAGTTTGGAGCACGGATAGAGCTGCTGCTGCCCTTATCGACGTGTGGCTTATTTCCGGTTTGGGCGAGTCGGCGACGGCAAGGTTAGCCATTGATCTCACAGTTCTTTCATTCGGCGGTGAGACATATAAACTCTCATGTGGCACTTGTTGAATGTGAAAATTTGATAATTTAACAGGGACAGTATGATAAGGGCATCCCTGGTGCTACTCCCCAATGCACCACCCTGGGTAATGAGATGCATCCAGATGGTGATAAAAACATTTGTATATTCAACTATAACGCTTCGATTCTAAGTATTATCCCAAACACAGCGGCGTTCTCTATAGGTATCCTACTCTCCCATGATCAAATGCTCAATACTTAAGCAGTGTTGTAGTACATCTCGATCTTCTTAATCTTGAAAACAGCGTCTCTGGCAGGAGGCCCAGCACTCCAGCCCCTATCGCCATTCGCCCAGTTGTTCCAAATCCAAGGGCCAGGTTGGTTGGGAACATCCTTGTTTGTCTGCCAGACTTTGACACCGTCAACGAAGAACTGGACCAAGCCCACCGTCCAGTCGATGCGATATTCATGCTCAGTGGAAGTCGGATTCGCGGGAGGGGTGACCGCCTTGGAAGTCGCCTTGCCATCGCCATTTGCGTCCTGGTTAGTAAACCAGAGTTTGCGAGTGCCGGCGTTGGACTGGGAGTGTGGGTCGGAGAGCCATTCGATATCCGTCTCTTGGGTATCGGACTTGTAGAAGAACATGCCTGAAATGGTCAAAGTAAGTAACTGGCTGGAATGTCATTGGAATAGTTGCCTACCATTGCAAACACCAGCAGGTTCGCTCAAAATGGCAACAGTTCGCACACTGGCGTACTTGATGTTCTCGATATCGGTGACAACCTCACCGCACTTGTACGGCATGGTTTTCTGGCCGCCCTTGACGATGAGCTGAAGGTAGCCATTTCGAACGACGACGTTGGACGGGGTGAAAGAATGGGTGTCGCCGGAAGGGTAGATGCTGGCAGACAGTCCCTGGGGGAGACTTTTGCCGGTAAAAGTCCAGACTTTCTTATTCGAGAATTTCATCTCGCGATTGACAACGTACTTGCCATCCTCCACAGTGGGCTCGGGGGAGCGCTTTATGAGGCTGCCCTGCGGCGTGGCTACCGTCAGGCCCAGGGCCAAGAAGGCGACGGACAAGTACGAAGCGAGATACATGGTAAATGTTTGTCTTGGGAGTGTTGCTATTTCTCGACTCTTTCTATCTACTACTGCGGCGAGACATTGAAGCTATATAAGAACTCACCAACATTGGTAGGATTAGGTTTTGAAACACGAATGGGCTGACATCTAGCTCGATCCTTGAGGAATGCTCCTGTAGCTAATGGCAGGGCCGGACTAGCGGCGCTAAACCAATGCGTTTCTCTGCATTCCTGGCTCAGAGGCCGAAATAAGCCTGCGCCTCAGCCTCAGCCTCAATGGGTTGATCTCGAACACCGAGATGGCCTAGAATGCACAAACCACTTTCTTGTTTGGTACTAGCACAACCCTACCCATTGGTGTTGAAACGTCTCGTGGGGCTACCTAGCTTCGTCCAGTGTCCTTAATAAAAGAGGGCCTCTATGTTGAAGGTTCTGATTGGCGTGCGCGGGCCGGAAGTGGAATCTAGAGGTGAAATGCATAAATAAATACGGACCGCCTGAAGGCAAGAGTGAATATTGTGATTAAGGAATGCAGTCAGACTATGGTGTCACATCCAGACAACTTGTCTGAAATGGTTTTCCATTAGTATAGTGAACTCATTACATGTTGCCAGGGGGCGCTTAAGTCTCTTGCCTTATCCCCTTGAAGTTCTGTGGTGTGATCTTGGCTACTGTCCTCTGTCCCCACGATGAAATGTCGATATCAGTTCCAATGCTTCTCCACCACGACTAAAGAGAACTTGGGTGGTCATAGAATGGAAAGCAATATGTAGAGCTAGGACAATATCCAGCCACTAGCAGACTTGGTCTATAGTCTATAGTAAGGTGAAAATAAACTGGTTAATGTTTGACTCTGTACAGAGTAGAGCGCTTCGGATTAACTTTGCAGCGCGTCGGCCTCCCGCTCGCCAGACATGGCTGCGGTTAAACTACGGCTACAGCCGAGTAATAACAAGGTTTAGTGCGGGTTTTGCGCGGACATGGCCCCATCAACCATTATCACCAAACCCTACGGAGTACTAGTGCGAATGCCGAACCGAACCTAACGTGCCTAGCTGATAATGGCCACTCTCAACTCCCTAAAGTGGAACCTCAGGCAGACCGCTACGGCAACAGCATCATCCCCGACGCAGCTGTTACCCGCGCCGTTGTCCGCGCCGTTGTCCGCGCCGTTGTCCGCGCCGTTGTCCGACGCACAGTACTGCGCTGGATTCGATATCTTGGTGCGGGGCCCAGGATGGATGACGTACCAAGACTTTATCATCCCTCAGCTCTCTGTGCTGCTAACCCCGCTCTTCAACTCGCGTGCCAATATCTCCGTGCTTGAAATCGGACCCGGCCCCAAGAGCGTACTTGGATATCTGCCCGACTGTCTGAGACGGAAGATCACGAGATATGCTGCATTTGAGCCCAACAGCGTGTTTGCTACAAAGTTGGAAGGATGGCTTTGCTCTGCCTCGAAGACGGAGTCCTCGCTGCCTCTGCCTTGTCTGGAAAGCCGGCCCGACATTTATCAAGAGCCATTCGTCAACACAAGGAACGGTACGAGTGATGGCGTCGAAAAATTCCATGTCATCCTGTTCTGCCACAGCATGTACGGCATGAAGCTCAAACGCAGGTACATCGAACGAGCGCTGGAAATGCTTGTTGAGCGGCCAGGAGGCGGAATGGTGGTGGTTGTCCATCGCGACGGGACCCTGCACCTCGATGGCTTGGTGTGCCATCGAACGCTTTCTTTCCCTACAGGAGTCATTTGCGTGGCAGATGACGACGAGGTACTGGACTGTTTTGCTTCTTTCGTCGCCGGGTTTTCCGTACAGGATGTAGACATGGGCAAGGCTGTCCGAGTCGAGTGGCGCAAGGTATGCCGCGCCTTGGGCCGTCGTGAGGAAGCCCACCCAAGACATCTCTTATTCAGCTCGCCCAACGTCATGGTCACCTTTACTCAACATGCAACCACGTTGCCAGAGCTGACGGCGCAGGTGCCAATGGTGAATGATGACATGATGGTTAAAAACCGGGAGGCTCGCCTCCACCATCCCGCCTCGGCTGTTAGGCCGACAGAGGTCGGACACATCCAGCGGTGCGTTCGATGGGCTGTGGAGCACGGGGTCGGTCTGACCGTCGTCGGCGGGGGCCACAGCGGCCACTGTCTCTGGCCCAACGTCGTCTCGGTCGATATGGGCGCCTTTGACCAAGTAGATGTTCTCACAGCCGGGGAGGAGGGGGGAACATCCGGGTCCGAGTCCGGTTCCTTGGTCGTCGCCGGGGCCGGCTGCAAGACGGGGGATATCATCCGCAAATCCATGGCGGCGGGCCTGACAGTGCCCCTGGGGTCCCGCCCAAGCGTAGGCGCGGGGCTGTGGCTGCAGGGCGGCATTGGGCACCTGGCCAGGCTGTACGGGCTCGCGTGCGACGCCATCGTTGGTGCCGTGGTGGTCAGCGTCGATTCTGGCGAGGTCCTCTGTGTCGGTTGTGTACCAGGCCAACACCGGCTGGCCGGTGCCGTGCACCCGGAAAACGAATCCGATCTCTTATGGGCAATCAAAGGCGCCGGGACCAACTTTGGCATCGTGGTCAGCGTTACTTTCAAGGCCTACGCGGCTCCGAACTATTCGATTCGAAACTGGGTTATCCCGCTGCGCGACAACGTCAAGGCGCGGCTCAGGCTTGGCGACATTGATAACCTCATCGCCAGGAAGCTCCCCCGGAACTATTCTGTGGACGCGTATCTATATTGGGACAAGGACCAGCTGCATCTTGGCGTGACCATGTTCGAAACTTCCACGACTAGGCTCACCTTTGAAGCGCCCACGCCCACGGCCGTAGGTAGGATTTTGGGGCCCGAAGACAAGTTCGAGACGGTGGACGGCGTCGAATTGTTCGAGTCCGAGATGTACATGTCCGGGATGCACGGAGGGCACGGCGGCGGCAAGACGTCGTCGTTCAAGCGATGTTTATTCTTAAATCACATCGGGGCAGCGAACGTGGCCGATATCTTGGTGGCGGCTGTTGAGACTCGTCCCTCGCCACTCTGCTATCTCCATCTGCTGCAAGGTGGCGGAGCGGTCGGCGACGTGGCCGACGATGCCACCGCTTTCGGCTGCCGAGACTGGGACTTTGCCTGCGTGGTAACTGGTGTCTGGCCCCGCGACCAAGATGGAACCGACACGGCTCGAGCTGCCGTGCAGTGGGTTTACAGCATCGCCATGAACTTGCTGCCGCTGAGCAGCGGAGCATACGGCGCCGATCTCGGGCCGGACCCCAGAGACGCGGCGCTGGCGGCCAAGGCTTTTGGACCTGATCCTAATGGGCGGCGCCTGGCCCGCCTCAAACACAGCCTGGACCCGCGCAATGTGCTGGCTTACGCCTGTCCGCTCCCGAGAGCGTCGATAGAGCAGAAGCTCGTCATTCTTGTCACGGGCGAAAGCTGCGCCGGCAAGGACTATTGCGCCGCCATCTGGTCCTCGGTGTTATGCACCCACAAAGGCCTCAGGGCGCGTGCAACCAGTATCAGCGATGCAATCAAGCGAGAGTACGCGGCGGTTACCGGTGCCGACGTGAACCGCCTGCTTCGGGACCGTGGCTACAAGGAGCACCACCGGCCAGCGTTGACGGCATTTTGGCAGGCCAAGGTGCGGCAACAGTCTCGGCTGCCAGAGGAGCAATTTCTAAATGTCGTGTACAGCGCCGCAGATGTTGACGTGCTGCTCATCACCGGGATGAGAGACGAGGCGCCGGTTGCAGCCTTGTCGCATTTGGTGCCAGACAGCAGACTGCTCGATGTTCGCGTCGAGGCTAGCAAAGAGACGCGGCGGATTCGCGGTGGTGGTGGTGATGGTGAGGACAGCAAGGACAGCTTAGACTACACCCCCAGTCTCATCTTCAATAATGACGCCACCGGAAACGAGGCGGCAGAAAGGTTCGCCGAGCACTACCTGCTTCCCTGCTTCCACGAGGACCTACAGCGACTAGCCAGTATGGTGCGCCCAGTACCCGACTTTCCACGCCCGGGCATCGAGTTCCGCCACGTGCTCGACATCTCCCAGCAGCCTGGTGGGTTGGCCTTATGCACGTCTCTGTTGCAAACTCACTTCACAGGTGACTGGGCCAAAGTTGATGCGGTGGCTTGTTGCGAAGCCGGCGGCTTTGTCTATGCGTCGGCCCTGGCCGTGCTGGTCGGCGTATCCTTGGTGCTGATTCGAGAAGCCGGCAAGCTCCCGCCACCCACCGTTTCCGTCGTCAAGTCCCCGTCGCATATCTCGTCTTCGGCATCCAACGACTCGGGGGAGAAGAGGATTGAGATGAGCCGGGATTCAGTCTCCAGAGGAGCGTCAGTCGTGGTGGTGGACGATGTGCTTGCCACGGGGGAGACGCTCTGCGCGGTGCTACAGCTGTTACATGAAGCTGGCATCGACACTAACCATGTCAGCGTCATGGTTGTGGCCGAGTTCCCTGTTCACCGTGGCCGGGAACTGTTGCGGCAGCGCGGCTTTGGCCGAGTCAATATTCAAAGCCTGTTGGTCTTTGGTGGTGCTTGAGAAAGGAGGGAGAGAACTTTGTAGTCTTGGATGTGTAATGGGAATGCCTTATGTTATGTGTGGTTCAAGCGACACAGAGCCACTGCCCAGTGTATTAATGAATGAGATATATTCGCTGGGAAGATGCGCTACGTTCACTGGTCGAGCCCTATTTAACTATGTACTTGGCCAATGGAAACGCACCCTTCGGCTCTGTGCTATCCGGATACATTCTCATTAGACGCGGCGTGAGGCGCACAACGTTTTTTCCGCTCACTAGTGAACTGTTCTTCTACGCGTTAGAAGCCATCCAAGGCGACCGGGAACGCAGTATATGCTATGAGGGTTTCGCCGATTGTAAACAAGACGAAAACTGCCAGACCGATCTTCCGAATGAAAGTAACCTCTCGATCAATGTGCGGTGCCTCCACATGCGTAACTTTGGAGTTCGTGGGGAGGAATTGCTTCATGTAAAGGATGATGATGATATTTTTCGAAGGATTGGGCAGTTCTATTGGAGTTTGCAGGATCTGGGAGAGTGTTTTGAGCATGCGGAAAAATAAGTACTCAAGATTGTCTAAATTGGTGTATTTTCTATAAGACGAAGGACATGGTACTCAAGACTCTCTCTACCTTTGCTGCGAATCGAATCGGCAGAATTTCTTCGTGTGAGACTGTGGCGTTGGTTGCATGGAAGACAATGTGAAGATCATCGAATTCAAGCTCAATCTATACATAGAGGGTATTTTTGAGACCTGCAGTCTTCTCGAGAGCATCTATTCATGCCTTGTGTTGCCACTTTGTAAGGCCGTATGGGGAGCACAACATCTCTACCTGGCCGTTCTGCCACACATCCCAAGCCTTCGGCACAGTCTGATAACAAGATTGGTTGCTTTAGTAAAAACATTGCGCACGCCATTGCAGCGAAGTAATGGTAAGCATCGAAACTACAGGCGATAATGACAAAGACAAGAAACAAGGAGCGTCAGTGTTACTGAAACCAAGAACAATCAAGAACTTGTACTACTCCTCTGTCGTCGACGCCTCTGCTGGTGTCTCTGGCTTCTGGCCGTATACGCTAAATCTGTTGCGTCTCAGTTAGTACACTCGGTATGATGCAGAGCGGTATGGCTTACACAAAGCCAGTAGTTTGCGTCTTTTGGTTGAGCAGAGTACGGCGCATCTCGGCCGCGAAAAGCTGCATCTCTTCAGGGCTCCAACCGAGGATGTCGCACAAAGGCAGCTTGACGAAGCCGTCCAGTGCCTGGCTAAAGGACAGACTGACAAAGGTGCCCAGCTCCTTCATCTTCTTGTCCCTCGGCCATCGGCCAACGGGAATCTTGTGGGTCTCAAAGTTGATGCGAGAAAACCCGGCGGTTTTGGCAAGCTTTTCGAGTTTGCGATTGCTGAAGTCAAAGGTTCGGCCGATCTTCTCGCCAACCTCGGTGAACGCTTGAGCCCATCTGTTGAAGATGCTGTGAAGTTTTCGATCAGCTCTTTTCTTCTCACATGATCTCCTAGATAGAACACTGCGATACATACTGGTTATCGTCAAGCTTCACATCCGGGTTTTGGGACAGCATTTGTAGATCGGGCTCAATGTGCTGGAACCAGCCTCCTGGCTTCAGGGTCTTGTAGATCTGACTGTACAGCTTGTCCCAATTGTCGATGGACCCTTGCAGGTAGCGTATGTGGATAAAGTCAAAGGATTCGGGCTCGAACGTCCAGTCCAACTGTGCATCGTCGATCTGAAATTCCACATTGGGCGGCACCCAAGATGGCTGCGTGGGCGTGATATCGGTGGCGATGACTTTCGCCGAGGGGAAATCATCTGCGATATTTCTTTTGCTACATCAGCAGATGAAGAGGGCATGTTGCAGCGAAAACTCACATGGCCCAGATTCCTGTCCCGGTCCCAATGTCGAGGATGTTCTATCGCGAGTAAGCGTAAGCCTCTCTCACCTGGGGTCTTTGGAAGCACCTGAGGATTGTCACCGATAGGTGGGAGATACAGCTTGTTGTCCAGCATTAGAGTTAACCAATGGTGTCTGGTAGAAGCCGGTTAGCTCGGCGTGCAAGGTGCCATTGAAGAAGCAATACATGATGTCGAGGGCCTCAAGCTGCTCCTCGTCATTGGGGGCCCTAAGACCATTAGCACGACGCATCCAGGGTTTAAGACATGGCTGTCCAACCAATGCCTGCCGTATTTGGGGTTGGCATAACCTCTGCCTTGAAAGTAACTGCTCTGGAAAATGCTAGACGTAATAGACGCAGTCGACTCGGTATCACTGTGTGCATGGTCAGCACGTGGCAATTTCTGGCCATGTTGGGGCAATCAATTGCCTCGCATCACTCCCGTCACCGAGGGTGGGATCCTGCTCGAGTTGTTAGTGGGCAGCATAGGAAAGGATCCACGTTGGCTGTGTCTCAAAAATACATATGCAACCTGGGCGCAAATTAGGAGGTAAGTTGCACTTACAGCTTCAATTGGAGCTGTCATTCTGAACTCTGTTGTCTCTGGAGGAGAAAACCTTCAAGATTTGGAGGAGAGGAAAATGAACAGCTCAGCGCGAATGCGTCCTTTCTGCGGGGCTCACAGTGGCCTTATATGCACCCATGCTCCTTGCAAAAGCTCAGATCGCGCAGTAATATGAATATGGCTGTCTGTTGGCCAATGGACGAATGCATGGCCAGTGGGGCTTGACGTGCAGTTCAAGGGCTCAAGGCACAGCGAACTCCATCTCCTATATCCGTACATCAAGTCAATGCTACCGAATGGACACAGCCGCCCAGGCTTGTGCATAGTCTTGCCTCTCTTGTGGCATACCTGGTGACACAGACCTCGACTAAATAGCAGATAAAGGAGTGTTTCCTCTTCACGTTTATCGAGACAACTACGCTAAGGCGTTCTAGACACGGCTCGGCTGCATCCTCGTTTCCCGCGACTCTTGGAGAAGGGACTTTCAACCGCAAAAGCGGAAAACTACCGTGTCATTGGTTCAAGTGGTGAAAGAAGAGGCGCCTGTGACCCCAACACTAAGCCAAGAATCGCAGTCAGATTGTGCCACCCCCACCAACTGGAGGTTCAGAATGCAGCCGTGGGCCAAACAGAATCTCCAGCCTGTAAGACTTGGATAATCGACGCAACGCGCTTACACATGAAACTCTACCCACGTCCAAGAGTCGTTTCCAACTGATAATCTACCAGCCTTGACATCCAGTGCCAAGATCTTTCCCAGGCATTCCACGTATTGGCATCGCAGCATGGCCTTGTAGATATTAAGGCATAAACGGGGCCTACCGAGAATAAAACTAGATTTATTTCTAAGTTGTTATCTGGCCTGATGTTCGTCTCCGAGCAAAGTGGTATCGCTTGATCAATATCAGGGGAATGAACCGAAAGTGAGTAACGACCTCCTTGCTCCCACAAAGAGCCTGCAAATGCTACAGGTACCTCGACCAGTGGAATGTTAAAACGAGAGGTGCCTAAAGCAGACTATAAATTCACAATATTTCAGCTTTATCTAATCTTCAAGTGCCGATGGTATAAGCAAGAAAATCAACTGCCACAAAATCCGAAATCCTGACAAACTATTCTGAGGCCCAAATTCATTCCGCAGACCGGACACTCTCAGCTGGGCAAAGGAAAGGTCCAGCGAACAACCACTCTCCAATCACATCCTGGCTCTCCTTTGTTTTCGGCTCGGCGTCTACACACAGTTCCTCATCTCTATGCAACGGCCACATTTGCCTGTAGTGATCAAAGCCATGGATCTGATCCGGGATCAATAACCACTTGTAGTTCCCATCTTCTCTCTGCACCTGGAAAGAATACCTCTCATCGTCAAGTATGAGCTCTCCTGCAGGGCTCTTGTGATCTCTGCCCACTCTCCCACTCCCAACCGGATGGTCGGTCAAATCACATATCATCCTCCAAGACTCACCAGCCAGCATATCCAGCTCGCAGCCAATCATAAATATGTTGGGCGGCAGCTTGTCTCTAGGAGCAAAAATTGGACTTAGCAAGGGGTCTTGCAAGTCCTGGTCTTGGGGGGTGTAAGCCCAGTCGAAGATTGGCGAAAACCGGAGAAGGTAATCGGCAGGCCGGGCTCGGAATCCCCCCAACGAAGGCTTGTATCTCCTAGTCTGCATCTTGTAATCGCGCCGCATAGACACATCTGCGACTCCATAAAGAGAAATGACGGCATGGATGCGCCGGACGCCATCTCCGCTACCGCTCATGCTCGGAAGTGTAGAGACAGAGAGAGCCAGGTTCCCACCTGCAGAGAAGCCTGCAAGGGCAACGCGGTCTTGATCGATGGGCAACAGCGGGTCCGACAGAGCGGCCAGGATGATCTGCTCAAGATCGTAGATAGGCGTTGGGAAGAGGGACCGTGGGGCTTTGGAGTAGTTCAAGGCGATGACCAGAACAGACTGGGTATCGGCAAAGGCGCGGTTCCAAGGTTCGTCGTCTTCAGGGGTGCCGAGGACAAACCCTCCACCGTGGATAGTGAAGAGCACCGGCAGCTTCTGCTTAGACCCATGGTCATAGGATTCAGGGATGAAGATTCTACGCAAGGTTAGCTGGAGAGTTTCTCGGTACTGTCACGGCATCGAGACAAACCTGATGGGAAGCTTTGGGCGACAAGAATATGTCTTGACAATGTTGGGCGCGTCCTCGGGAGATGAAAAGGTGTCATTTAAGAATCGCATGAAACGGGCAGCCGTATTGACCGAGTACAAAATATATGCCGCAACTGTGTAGTACCATCCAGTCGTTCTGGGAACCGGCTCTTTGAACTGCCGCCGAGCCGACTCAAAGCCGCCTGTCGAGTTGGACATGATGGTCGACATAGTGTCCGTTGATTGGGCAGAGTGACGATGAATTGCTCAGGTCATGAAGTGGAGGAGTGGGAATCTGGGGACGCGATAGAAAGTCTGGAGGATTGTTGCCCCGCAGCCTCGTGCCGATCCACAGCTTGCCTCGGCTTAGCAACACGGCAGTCGCAAGACTGCTCGATCCAAGTAATAACTGCTCCTACCAGCCTCACTATGTGAAGCGTTTTCTTGGGCGATAGTTGTCGTGTCTTGTAGTGAGGATACTCATCGAAATAAACAACCGCCTCGCGAACAAAACTCGTATCGGAGTCGGGGCCTTCGGCAACCCGGACTCCGAGGTGGCCGGCACTAGACCGCTTTTGGCCCCGAGACCTCCGAAGGTCATCGGCCTCCTTTAACAAGAGACATTGGCCGTAGATGCGTGTATTCGACTCTTCTTTCATGCCTTAGTTGATTCCTTTTGATATGTCCCATCTCTCCAGGGAAAGCCATGGAATCACCTCCTTCAAAAGCGACTCGAGGGCTTCACAAGCACGCTTGCTCGCTATGTGCTCGCCGCAAGGTCAAGTGCGACAAAAGAGATCCCTGCTCCAACTGCCTCAAGGCACAAGCTCAATGTTCATATGGGACTCCAGCTCCTCCTCGACCTCGGAAGAGGGCTGCCGATGAGGACCTGCTTACCCGATTAGCTCAGTATGAAGATCTGATGCGGAAGTACAATATCGACTTCACACAGCACGCCAATATTTGGGTTCCTTCTGGGCTGGAAGCCAAGGCAGAAAAAAGCGAATCTTCCTCAGGACTTACTCCGGCTAAGGTTGAGCTGTAAGATGACGAGCCTACAAACGACGCCTTTCCTGTAGAGTTACAAACTAACCTCACCTTTAGGTGCTTGTGGTCAAAACTCAGTTCAGAGGTATGCCACGCCATGACTTTCAGGCTACTGAGGCTAACATATCCGCAACCATAAGCTCAAGTACCCTCCAATCCAGAGCCTGCGGCACAAAGACGACCCATTTTGGCATCCTACGCCACCTCTCCGATTCATGCTTCCCAGCACACAGCCCGAACTCCACAAGCTACACCCAGAGCCAAGATACATCTACCGATTCTGGCAGATCTTTGTAGAGACCGTCAATCCACTTACAAAGATTGTCCATGTTCCAACCCTGCAGCAGCGTGTCCTAGATGCAAGCTGGGATCTTTTCAGCCTGCCGAAGCCCTTCGCAGCCATCTTGTTCGCCATCTACACCCTTGCCATCACGTCCATGTCTTCGGATGACTGCCAATCTTTGCTTGGCGAGACCAGAGACGCGCTTCTGACACGTTACCGCGCCGCGACTGTTCGGGCTCTTATTGCGGCCGACTTTCTCACAACGGGTGAGTTCGAGGTTCTCCAGGCATTTGTCCTTTTCCTCCTCGCAGACCCAGAGTCGGACTTGACTTCCACCCTGACTGCTACCGCCATAAGGTTAGGCCAGAAGATGGGTCTACACCGAGATACAACAGACCTCAATATGTCTTTCTTCGAGAAAGAAATGCGCATCCGCCTCTGGTACCAGTTGCGGGGCCTCGACTCAAGAGTTCGCGCTATTTCCACTCCGGGAATCAAGTTGCCAGCATCCGAGTTCGGTGAAGTTCGTCTCCCATTAAATATCAACGATGCGGACTTGCATCCAGACATGACCGAGCCTCCTGCAGAGCACAGCGGCCCGACTGAGATGCTCTGTGTTTTGATGAAGTACGAAGTCACCAACTGGCTTCGTTCGTCTCCCAAGGCTGCCAGAGTCTTTGAAAACATCGGTTACGGCCCTATAAAAGGCAAGATGTCGATGGAACTGGAAGACGAGGTCATCAATGAGCTCGAGGCAATCTACCAGGAGAAGTACTTGCGCCATCTGGACAATCGAATACCTCTCCACGGCCTGGCACATGCCATGGCAAATCTTGCTATCGCTCGCATGCGGTTCAAGCTTCACCACCCGCGAGGACGAGCCGCCGTCAACGGCGGGGATGTGTATATGACGCAGGACGAGAGCGATATGCTTTTCAACTCCGCGTTAACGTCGTTGGAGCTGGTCGACGTGGGTATGCGCAGCAAATTTTCATCCCATCTATTCACCCACATGACCTCCAAGTACCAGATGGACGGTTATATCTACGTCATCAGTGATCTGCGGCGGAGGTGCTCTGGAGATCGGGTAGCCCTGGCTTGGAGATTGGTCGAGGATCTCTACAGCGAGCATCCTCGGCTAGATGTCAGTGCTGAGACTGCTGCGTTTGTCCCTCTCGGTGACTTGACTTTGGAGGCTTGGGAGGCGCGAAGAAAGGAGTTGGCCCGTAATCGAGATGCTCGGGAGTCCGACTTCACGCCGCCGTTTATTGAGGTGCTTCGGACTAAGAGACAGAACCACCACGGCCAAAGTGCGCAAATACCGACCGATCAGGATTTGGGCGACCTCGGCAGCCTCGGGTTGGCTGATGATAATAGTTTTGACTGGGAGTATTGGAACGATTTTCTGGGGTTATAAAAACACGGCTTAGAATACATCTTGTAATGCAACCATATTTATGAGCTTCAGAGCATAATGGAGGCTTCTCGCACCATCTCAAATCCATTTCTAGTGCAGTCTCAAAATGGTTGGTCTTATTTCTTCGTATCTCTGTAGAGATTGATGAAATAGCCTGTCTATTATATAACCGACCTTGAGTCTTCTGACTGGTGGTGTGTTCCCAGTGCCATGAGCTTGTAGTTGAGTATGAACCGAATGGATGTACAAGTACCAAAGCTGAATAGAACAACGATTCTACTACAACACTCTATTGAATTGATCTAAAACTATCCTGATTGTGGTCTAATTGCAGAATGCAGAAAGATCTTAATGTCGATGAGAAATGGGGGTTCAAAGCTCAACGATCTTGGCACCTCCCCTGCTCCACCATCTCGGTGATAATTTAGCCCCTCAGCTTAAGCAAATGGTTGGATACCTTTGTTTATTAGCATCAAAATAACCTCATGTTCGTGCTCAAGTCTGTGCTGGACACAACGTTAAAATAAGAGGCACATGTATACTTCTGACATGGATATCATATTCAATGTTAAACGCGACACGTCCACTATCACAATATCCAGGACAACTTCTTCCTCACGCCCAGAGCAAGCCCCAGATAGTAATGAAAAAGAAAACAAGAAACACGCCTGTCAGACGTCCATCAACACCCACCCCGACCGCGCGCCCGAAGGCAAGACCGCAGCTGGGGTTGAGATCATCAAGAGAAACAACTCTCTATACAGCAGCCGCTCAAAGCGACCACCGCCATCCTTGCGGACAGAGCGAGAGGACCAAGGTATTCACTCTAGGGTGTCGAGGATATACACTCATCAACCAGGGTGGGATCTGTGGCTCTTTTAGGGAACCAAGAGAAGGTCGAATACTATAGAAATGATTCTCCTGTAGAGTCGTTAGCAGGCGAGAAACGGCGAGAGAGCGAGCGGACACAGTTGATTCTGCTGCTGGTAGGGGGAGGCATACTGAAGTATTGTCGACATGAAGAAGAAAGAAAGAAAAGTTCAAAAAGTCGGGAAGGAGAAGAAGTTTTTATAGAGCTTTGATGTGGGGCCTGGATGGGTCCCTTTTCCGCCTGAGGCCATCACCATGTTGACAGAGCAATTCCTGCTGACTAAGCCGAGTCTTTTTTTTCGTCGGCCTTTCAGCAACGTACATCAGACAACACAAATGCTAAAGATTCGAGGATTCAATCTGAAAAATGTAAATCTATGAACTTTCTTCGAGTATGTGAGGGTACTCATTTCGAAGAACACCAGGAATGGAGGGTGAAATATTACTCCAAGACGCGTGGTTAGCAAAAGGAGAAGCTTCTCCCAAGAAAATTTCGAACTTTTCAACTACACATACGTAAGCTTTTTGAAAACACAACATCACGCGAGAGGTATCTACATCCCATAGAAACTCGGGGATAGAGAGTAAACTTGAATAATACCTGCATATCTAGAATAATACTAATGTCACAGAACAGAACAGTACAAAAAAGGCACGACTCCCCGAACCTTTAGGGTAACAAACAGTCAGATGGTCGTTGGCACCAAGGTTTCACGTCGCTACCTACCTACTCTCCGAGTCCACTACAACGGAGGAAAGATGTACACAATCTGAACAATAACAGACAACGTAATAGCTGTGTGTCAAATATGCATCTAGATAAGCTGATATGCACTCGCTTGCTTAAGGTAGACAGGGTCTCAACAGTTAAAATGATCTGTCCCCACCACGCCAACCTCTCTCTAGCTTTCCCTTCTTCTCAGTTTCTGTGGTATAAAGCCGGTGATTGAATTCGCCCGCTCGTTTAGCTTTGATATATGGCTCTGGTCTATCTAAACGGGGGCTTTGCGGTATCAAAAATAAATATTGACGTTGGAAAGACACTACTGCTTGGGCTATACTTACACTATTATACATACCCTCCGGTTCCCCCTCAGCTCTTTCTTTAATTTTCAACTTCCCAGTCTGGGAACGGCTTATACCATTCCCCTCTGATTCCCTCTTCTCTTGCAAAAGTGAGAATATTTCTCGTCTCCTTCGCCGAATCAATAGACCCGAGCACGTAATCCCCAGTTAAAGCGATCGCGCGGTATTTCTTGGCCGAGCCTCCAGTTCTTGTAACATCCGGAATGCCAAAATCATACTCTTCCCAGTCCAGATTCTGACGCTTACCTTGATATTTCGTAACTGCATACCAGCATGTGAAATAAAGCCCCTCTTCTGTCGCCCAATATACATAGATAAGTGCAGGGGAGACAGGTTTACATGATTATTGTAGCACCGGGGCACCCTTTTACGGGGCCGCGAAAGTAAGCGAGATTATCTACGACAATCCGTAGATGAAGGGGATAGGCTATCTATTTTTTTGTTATTTATAGCTAGCGATCTTCGCAAGTGCATATGTAGTCCTTTTGCTCGCCTTGTCAAGCGCCAATGCTCCGAGTAGAGAACGCTTTAGCTTCTCTATTTAATTTGGGGCATTTTCTCGCTTTAGTACCGGTTCCGAAGGACATCCATCTGCAAGTCTTTAGACAATCGGGTTGTAAAATCTCATCCGGTTTTCCGGATCCCACTTCCTCTTCAGCTTCCTCAACTTCTCCAGCCTCCAGTCCTCCCATCCATACATAGATTCAAGAGACTCGACTCCGTGAGCATAGTTCACATATGCTCGTAGCCGCGTAGCATCCCCACTTGCTTCGAGCAGATGGCTTCTCAGTCTCTCTCCGTGCTCTTGAGCGAATGCATCGAGCGACGCATTAGGCTTGTACGTGACACACGACGCAGCGAGAATCTCATCGTCGCGATGAGGAAATGCAGAGGATTTCTCGTCTACGGCCTTGACGCCGTGTGTCGGATAGCCTTCCAGCATAAAAAACGACCCGGCAAGCTCAGGAATACGACGTGATGTCTCGGTGATCTCGTTGTATACCTTTCGGATGGAAGCCAAGTCATACGTTTTGAGGCCGATGGGATATATATGACCGGAGTAGCCTTTGGCGCAAGCAATACTGTCGTCGCTCATGAGCGTCTTGGCAGCCAACTGTGGCATTGGGACCGCACCGGCCTCGACGTTTAGATGACTGATTTCATGTATGGGTTTGGTATATTCTAGACCTTTTTCGAGAGGGCCATCGTAAACAATCGAGTACCAAATAACGGGCTGAATTGTCATTAGCCGGCCAGGTAGTCTACTAGAGAGATATCTTACTTGATGAGGGTTAATTTCCGGAATGTTGATAATGTACATCCAATGGGTTATCTCTGGAGGCTGCGTTTTCATCATCTTGTTGGTCAACTCGAGAACTTGTTCGAGCTTGTCACCGTGAAAGATGAAAATCTCATAGAACCACTTGGGGTTCTTGACATCGTGAATGCGGTACTGCCACTCGGTGACAATGCCATAGTTGTGCCCGGCTCCGCGAATACCCCAAAAGAGATCGGGATTGGTTTCTTCCGAGGCTGTCACGGCTTCGCCGTTGGGAAGAACAACTCGTGCGGAGACAACTTGGTCTGAGGCTAGGCCGTATTGTCCTTGAAGCCAGCCATGGCCACCTCCGAGGGCGGGTGCTGAGAAACCGACGCATTCGCATAAGCCGGTTACTATTTGCGATTAGACACCCAGTTTGCGTCCTCGACACGTCTATACAGACTTACCTGTTTGCTTCCCAGCCGCCCAAAGGTCGTTGACAACCTTCTTGACGATCGCACCCCCACCAATCGTCGCAGTCTTGCCATCATCGGCTATATCAACACTATTCCAACCACGAAGATCAATCAAGACCACGTTCTTGGCAAGACTCAGCGCCTCGGTCGCGCCGTGACCGCCAGACCTGGCCAGGAATGGCAATCCATGCTCATTTGCATATAGGATCTATGAACTTGATCGTCAGTCAGTCCTTGATGTCAAATATGGGCTCCCTTACCGTTTCTCGAACATCGCTCTCGGTGAAGACATTTACGACTGCGCCCACCCCTGGCGCATACCACTCTCGCCATCTGCTCGTGCGATTGCCGAATGAAGGCTCATCTGGGAGCACAATTGACGCGTGAGGGGACAGCTTCGCTGAAAGCTCTGTCCAGGGCACCGTGGTTTGGCTGATCAAGGATGCTAGACCGAGACGGCTGAGTATCTTCTGGGGCGAAGGTGTTGTATTCAGCGCCCACGCAACGCCAGCGGCAATGAACTCCATGTCTTCTCCGCTCAGAACTATTAACTAATGACTGAGTAAATATCAAGATGCCAAATATTTGAAGGTAGAGATGTTGTTTCCAGTAACCCTTTTCCCCCGCTGCCAACCAGCGTTTAGCTTTGTGGTCACCGGACGGTCAAGATCAAAGCTGACGTGAGACGACGCTGCGTCAATCATTTGCCGAAAGCAATATCGTTTAATTTCTCCGTGGTGCAGTGATGCGGTGCTTCCACAATAACAAAGAACACAATTGTGACTCTGTGAGTGAACGAGTTCAATCCCCCATGGACCACGCTGTTTTCCAGAAAGTGATGGGTTGGTAGGCGGCCCAGTTAAGAACACATCACTCTTGTGCTTCCAGACCCAGCACCTTCAGTATCTCATCAGTATCGGTGTGATCCTTGCAATTTCTCATACGATGACACCACTTCACAACCTTCTCCTCTCCCTCACCCTCAAACAAGAACTCACCGCCCTGCTGGTTCGGCTTTCCTACTGTATGCACTGGGTAACCGGTCACCAGCCTCCAAAAAGCCTTCGAAAGCGCATCAAATGTCTGCTGAATCTTCGTCTCTCGGACGTACTTCTTTGGCGCTCCTTGATCCCACGTCCTAATCATTCCCAGTGCATCAAACAGCTTCCCCGTCGGGTCAACGTAGACCGGATATTTACAATCCGTGTCTCCCATGTACATATCAATCAGCCCTGCGCCGCCGGGTCCAATGAAGACGATGGATGTATTGGTGGACTCGAGCTTCTCTGGACTGGCTGCCTCGGACAGAAATCTCACGTAGTTGACACAGGACTGTGAATGGGATATCGTCAGCAGGTGATGCAATGGCTTGGAGTTATAGTCCATACACCGCAGAAGAAATGCCGGACGAAGACGACAAGGACGCGACGAGCCGTATTGGGTCCGCTGTAGAGGCTTTTGAACGAGTGAGCCACGTTTTTACTGTCGAGGACCTCCAACGCCTCCACAGCCTTCAGGTCATCGGCTGATGGCACAGCGTCGTTGACCAGTCCATCGTGGGCCCCTTTGTCTTGCTCGATCTCGCACGCGTTGGCCATGGTTATTTGCTTTGTGAGAGTCTACGATGTGATGAACTCCCAGCCGATGCCGTCCTTGAAAAGTTGAAATACGTGTGATTCTGGGCTTACTCAAGCGGGGGTGAATCTCACTACGCTATGACGTTGAGCTCCATTGGCCGTTGCTTAACTCGTGCAAGTCCAAGAAATGACCGCCCAATGGCTGTTGCGCGTTGATTTATGAAGGAGGTAAGCCACCTCGCTTGTAATTTGTGCCCCGAAATGTTGGCAGCATAGTTTCTTCACGTACGCTCAAGTGCTGGCTTACGACCCATTCGCCCTATCATTGGTATTGTAGGCCGAGTGTGCGACTTTGTGAAGAATGTGGTTGACTACGTCGTTGATTATAGCAACGGTGAAGATGATCTTGTGGCGGCCATTCGAACCAGTGCTCGCGAAGGAAGGCTTAGCAAATAAACCCCCCAATGTGTTTGATGCGGTCAGCGAGGGCGGGACGGTTGAAACAACCATCCACTTTTCTGCGCCTTTTGGAACCAGATGGTGGCACTTTTGCTACCGTGTTGGCTCCAAGAGTCCAAGAGAATTTGCCAGGATGGAGATAACTTCATCTGGTGGGCGCGATAGCATACAACAGCGCTGCACCTTGGTCGCGATACGTGAGCAAAACCTTGAAAGATGGGAGCTTGAAGGAGTACTCATGTGAGGTTTTCCCGGGTGAAATGAAAGGTAGTTTGACGAGACTGTAGAATCCCCAAAAGAGACAGCCCAGTACGGTTATGAGTGTAGGAGACTGAGAATGACACCAGTTCCTATCCTGGCGTTCACAACGAAACCCCAGGGGCTTCAACTCAGTAACTATGTAAACTCTTTGTTCTCTCAAAGGTAAGGTGCTTCCTCACTCTATACCCAGAATTTACCCACTGGGTATCCGAGGTACCATAGCTAACATGACCTAATAGCCAAAGCACAACTAAAGCACAATGCCCAATACTTTGCGCATAGCATCCACTTTCAAGAAAGCTTCACATTTACATCATGGCATTCTTTTGTCTCTAACAAACGTCTCAATGTTGCGTTTCACCTTTGTGGTTTTATGCTGTCCCTTGATCTCCAAGCTTTTCGTCCTCAGGTAGGTTCTGTTGTTGAAACAACCTTGGGAGATTAACAAGACGATGTCAGGGGTACAGTCCTCATTAGATTGCCAAGTTAGTCAGAAATTTATAAGTCTCACTCATTAGATATAATTCGCGTTCACGCCCTGTAATATGTATGGACATCAGGCTATTTTAATATCTTTGAGACAGTTGGTTCGGCCTAAAGATGTTTCCGACCACCACATCTATTTACTCTGCATAGCTGCTGGGACGACCAAAAGTTCACCATTCGACATGTGAGAACCACCAATAGAAACGAATGCCGGTTTCCGTTGCTGCACGCGGGAACCATTAGTTGATAGTGCGCTTGCGGTCAAGTGCATTCGCCGGTTAAAGCCAACAGCATCCCATTCGTGGTTTTGCAAGTCTCCGCTTATGGACAGGCAGGGGAAGGGGACAGCAGTAGGCTCGCGAGTTGCCAGGTACAAGGCGACCGAAGGCCTCAGAAGGCCCGAGTTTCCTAGTACGATACGCTGTTTCAGGACCGGAGCTTGTCCCATTTCTAGATTGGGAATTGGACTTCTGCAGTATGAGTGCCCAGGGTAACATCGAAACATCAGACTATTCGGAGTATCGGCACTTGGGTGATTAATACGGAGGCTTCCCCACAAACATGATGTGAAACAGCTGTGCACGCGAGAAACGCCAAGACATGATAGGTGGAACACTAGATGATAATTCTCCGCGGCATAGACGGTATCAACGCAAGAAACAGAGGGATATGGATATATCAAGGCTATTAATTCCCTTCAGTCATGAGTATTTTGTCGATCATTGTTGGCAATTGGGAACCATCCTCAGAAAAACAAAAACGCTCCAGTCAAGATGCAGTTGTCGAAATCCATCAGCCTCCTTGCCCTACTCCATGCGGCCGTATGCCAGAGCAATATTGGCTTCGGTCCTGCATTCTCGCTAGGCCCGACCAAGTCGTGGATTCGCGAAGCCACAACGACTCTGGTCTTGCCCGAAGTGCCCAATCCGCGGAAAGACCGCTTGGCTCTCTGGCCCGGCATGGGCACAAGCGCCGGTGATCTCATCCAGGCTCTGGCGGTTGCTTTTTCGGACCCAAATGCGTCAGTGATGAGATTGTAAATCTCTGTTTGATGGGCTTTACTGACTTTTCTTCAGGAACTGTGGTGCAAGGCCCGGACAATGGTGTACGTGGGCTAGCACGCTGAAAGGTACATTTCGATCAGTTGTCTATGTAATGGACGCGGTACTGATCCAAGGACTTAGGCGAACAGCTTGGCGGCAGGCAAGTACCGGCCAATGCTGGTACCAAGTTGACTATTCATTGTAAGATCATAGCAAGTCTCTGTCACTCTTGACCTGATGCTGACATCGCCCTAGACAAGTACAATGACTCCACTGGGAAATACGACCAGACTGTCAGTATTGGGGGATCAGTCGTCTCGTCTCTTTCAACCTGTAAGTATTCGTGCAAGCATTCTTCATCAACAGGCAAAGCTGATTGATGTAGCCTCTGGACACGCCGAGGGCTGGGGCACCGCCGTTGAGTGTCAAGACGATGCGTGCGTCGGCACTGTGAAAGCTCACCGTAAGTCAGCCCCCACAAACATGGTGGGAGACTGTCTAATTAAATCTAGAATACCTCAAAACGACTGTCATTCTTGATAAGGCTGACCAATCGTTCGGCAACACTCTGGTTCTCAACGAGGCTGATTCCTCTGGCCTTGGCACACCGGATGGTGGCAAGACCTGGAAAGTTGACACTATTAACATCCACTCTCACACCTTCAACAAGAGGGGATAGGAATTTGATGCAAAAGATCATGCTGGTAATATTTGTAAATATCTGCTAGAGTTGAAGGCGGCAACTGTTAACTTCGGGATCAAAAGTCATGTATTTCAGCGGTGGACTTTCTGAGCCAGTCCCGTCACGGTAGTCTTCATCCAACGAAATGGATAAGTGAATATCTGAATACAAATCTATGAGCATTTTGAACCAACAGCAGGTCGACCATGTTGGCACTCGATAATACATTGCATGTATACCAATGAAACTAGCTTACAACTTGAAGTAGCTCCTTGAAATGTTCAACCGAGCCGGGCGAGACAGGGACTGCCTCAAGAATAGCTTCTTCGGCAGTCTCAGGAGGATATATCAGTGTCTGGTTGACATAGGTCTTCCCTCGCTTTGCTAAAGCCCCAGTAAGCTGTACTTTTCTCTCCCAACCCCTCGCAATCACTGCGCCCGCGGCTCCGAGGTCTAGACAGCAATTATAATCAGCATGGGAGTACGCCACCATGGGCTCGTTCAGAAGATCTGCCGCAGCGTTGTGGCCTGAGAAGCGGCCGAGCGTGATGGCGTGCTGGCAGGACATCAAAGCATAGTGGCCCTTTGTGTCGGTGAGGGCGTAGGCAGCGTCGCCTGTGGCAAAGACGTGTTCACTGGATGGAACACGAAGATTTTGGTCGACGTGAAGGCGAGACAGCGAGTCTCTGGCTCCAGGTATCTGTTCCGTGAGTACAGTTGCTCTCATCCCAGCAGTCCAGATAGCCGTCATAGTTTCGATGCGCTCGCCGGATGCAAGCATTATCCCACCAGCATCAACTGCCGTGACTGCAGATCCGAGTTTAACTTCAACTCCAAGCTCTTTCAAGGCTTGCGTGATGACAGGACGAGGGCCTGGTCCCAGTTCTGGGCCAACCTCATCTGCGTTCTCAACCAGAATGATGCGGATCCCGTCGTTGTGAGCAAGCCGCTTGGGTAATTCGGCGGCGATCTCGATGCCCGTGAATCCTGCACCGCACACGACGATGGTGTCGCGAGAAGCGCTTGGAGGGACCGATGCAAGAGCTTCCAGATGGGTTTCGAGCTTTGCGGCTGAGTCCAGAGTATCGATGTCAAACGCATGCTCTTGAAGCCCGGAGACGCTTTGAGGCCGTACGACAGCGCTTCCCGCCGCGAGGATGAGACGATGGTAGTCGATGGTGGATTCAATGCCAGAAGCGGATCGTACTTGAATGCTGTGCGCCTCAGTATCAATGGCTTCCGCTGTACCCTGGAAGAACTTGATACCGGCAGATTTGAATAGATGGCCGAGTGGATGGCTCATGCTGGAGGCGTTGGCTTCATAGAGCCTTGGACGCATGACCAAGGATGGTTGCGGGGCAATGACGAGGACTTCAATGTCTTTCTCTTTCTTGTTGATGTTGATGAGGCGCTGGGCTGAGAGGGCACTCCAAACGCCAGCAAAGCCGGCGCCGATGATGACGATCTTGCTCGACATGGTCTTTGATGATGATGGTTGATGATTAAGAGATGATGTTGACTCAACTTCGATGTAGAGTGTATATAAACTTGGGGAGATAACTACCAGTCTGTAGCAGTATTTATATGGATTCGCTATGGACGTTGCGGTGTATCTCTCAACATGCAAACTTCCCCCGTCTACAGTGTTGTCCAGGCTATCCGGAGATAGGCTAACCGGGGAGGTTATTCCCGACCACGCCGTTTGGTGTGCGGCTGAATCGGATACCCGAGTACCCGAGTTCCCACTCCCGACTTTGACAAGCCACGAAGAACATCAACCTTATTTCGCCATGTCCTGTCAGGCCGATCTGATGGATATCCCCAATAACAGCCCGGCAACTCATGATAGGAGTAGCAGAGTCACTCGCTCTTCGCTAGCATGTCTGCCCTGCCGCTCCCGTCACCTCAAGTGCGATGGCAAGAAACCGCATTGCAGCCGCTGCATCCAGAGCGCCAAGGAATGCCACTATGCTCGATCGCGTCGCGGTGGGCTTGACCGTGCGGCTTTGGATGAGCGGCGAAAACGACTTGCCGCAGCAGAGAGTGTGCCGTCGTCGGGACAGGCTTCTCCGCAGAGTTTGCAAGTCTTTGCCATGGTTCGGCCGGACGAGGAGCCTCTCTCCCTATTCTCTGGTGCGAACGTCTTTGAAGACCATGGTATACTTGAAGGATTCGATATTGGCTATGGGTTGTCTATCACGTCATCGCCGGCAGTACCTCCGGTTCATGTCCACGACATCGAGAACGATGCTTTAGTTCACCTGTACTACAAGAACTTTCACAAGTTTCACCCCTTCGTCCTACCTCAGAGACATCTAATCAGACTCTACCGAGACCCAAACAGGCAGTCTAGCTTCAAGCCCCTCGTTGCCATCTTGCGCTTCATCGGTCACCTCTACAACCCCCGAGAATGGTCCACTCCACTCAAGGACTTCGTCGAGAGCTGCCTCTTCGAAGCACCACAGAGAGACCCTTTTATGGTTCAGTGTCGGCTCTTGTACTCCATAGTTCTTTTCTGGCACGGATACAAGGCAGACGCGAAACGAGAAATGGACACCGCCATTCGGCTTGCTCTCGACCTCAAAATGTTGCAGAGGGAATTTGCAACAGAGAATGGGGCTGGAGACCCGGTGTTGACGGAGTCGTGGAGGCGGACTTGGTGGATGGTGTTTATCGTGGATGCCTACTATGCGGGCACGTTGGGCGCCATGAATTTTGCGACTGCTTATGTTGAGGCGACGGTGGAATTGCCTTGCGAGGAGGCCGAATATGAATCCGGTGTAAGTTGTACTTTCTAGCGCCTACTGTCTCGACCACTCGCTGAGCTTTTGTACAGGCTATCCCTGAGCCAAGAACCCTGCAAGAGCTCGACTGCCGCGAGTTCGCCACTGATAACACCCCGTTCTCTTCCTTCGGGTATCTCATCGGCGCTGTACGATGCGCGGCGTTGGCGATATCTCAAGCACCCAAGATTGCGGCCGAGGAGGCCTCGACGCGTGTAATCGAGGCCGCCGACTCTATCGTGGATGGATGGCTGCTCTTACTGCCCAAAGGCGAGAAGCAGGTCATGTCCAAGACTGGGGCGATCGACGAGCTCATGTTTCAAGCACACCTAGTCATTCACGTGTAAGCCACTCACTGTCTATCTGCTAATTATTTGGCATTATCCTATGACAATTAATGCTTACTTTTGCAGAGCAATCATTGGCATGCATAGGCCCCTATCGGATCTCAAGTTCAGCCCCGTCGAGGGCGTCTCAAGTTGCGCCAGAGACCCCCCCGTTGACAACCCAACGCCAGATCTCATCAACGTACACACAGTCCGAGTCTTGCGATCTGTCGAGGCGCAAATTCGCCTCCTAACGTTGCCCGTGCGATCATTCAACCACACCCCTTTTACGACCTGCATGGTGAGCGAAGGTACACTGGCCTTGCTCTCGGCGTGTAATTTCGTGCTCGAGGGAAAGGAGCTGGCGATAGCGAGAGAACAAATTCGCATGACTATCGGGTGCTTGAAAGCGCTGGGAGAGTTTTGGCCTAGGACAGCGAGGAACGTGCGTGAGATTCAGACGATTGCACGCCATGTGCTTGGACTCGAGCCCAAGGTTACAAGCAACAACACGCCGCAGTCCAACCAAGTTCCAAGTCTATCGGGTAGCGAAGGCCAAGGGACTCTTAGTTCTGAGGGAGGACCATCGAGCAACGACAACGATATTTTGTCTTCCCTCGGCGCCATGGACAGCGTCTGTGGCTGGTACAATCTCGGCGATCTTGCCCCGGACCTTTCGTGGTGGACAGAGCAGTAGTGATTTAAGCCTGTCTCACCAGTTACGGACAGGATGGCTTCTGAGAGATACCAAAGCGAAATGTCATCAAAGGAGGTGATGATGTGCGAACAGTCTGAAATAAAAGACTTGTTATAATACGACTGGTGGCCTATCTTGCAGCATCTACAAAGCTGCTTACTATATATCTCTTTGCTCGTCGTGGTCAGTTACAGAGACATGGGAAAACAGAATCCTGATGGGGCTGGATTATCGAAGAAGTAATGGAAAGAAACTGTGACTAGCTTTCTTATCAAGTCTGATCTATTAATTGATTGTTTGTCTATTCCAGCATATAGATGAGGGTTTGCAAGATACTGGGTTCTATTTATTTGTAAAATCTATTACAACTTTGTGGCCCCGATTTCTTTGCTGAGCATGCAGCCAGGCCTTATCTGCCTCATGGAGCGGAAAAGACTTTACTGCCAATGGTTTAACGGAGCCATCGTCAATCATCCGAGATGCTTTCTCCAATCTCTCGGCGTTGGGGGAAACGATGAAATGAAGATATTTGACGCTGGGACGGTTCACAGACTCAGACGATGTTCCTCTTCCGAATGCCCAGGGCGGTGGGGGATCTCCAACTGTCACAATGGTCCCATTCTCCTTAACAGTCTCCCATGTCTTTGTCAACACATCCTCACCAACTGTGTCGAAGACTACATCCACATCCTCAACCAGTTTCTCCCATCTCGGCGTTCTGTAATCAATCACCTTGGACGCACCGAGCTGTCCAAGGGCGTCGTGATGTCGAGACGAGGCCAAAGCAATGACTTCAGTCTCGGCCAGCTGCGTAGCCAGTTGGACAAAAAGCATACCAACCGCTCCTGATGCCCCGGTGACAAGCACCTTCATGCCTGATGTGATGTTGCAATGGTCTGAGATGGCCTCCCAAGCTGTGAGGAGTGGAATTGGCAGCGCCGCCGCTTGCACGTGGGAGATGGATGCTGGCTTTGGAGCGACTTCGTCAGCCGAGCAAATGGTGTACTCAGCTTGGCCCATGCCTCGGTCTGCGTGTAGAAGCGCAGACACCTCCTGGCCTACTTTCAGCGACCCGAAGTAGTCAGGGCCAAGCGCGGCGATGACGCCGGATATGTCATGGCCTGGAATTCGGGTCGAGGTCTTGTAGAGCTCGGGCCATAGAACTTCGTCGCCGGTGACGCCGGCAGCGTAGACTTGGACGAGGATCTCGGCGTTGCGAGGTACGGGTTGGGTCATGGAGTGATTGGTAATGATCTTGGGAGATGACATATCCCCCATGATTTGAACGGCCTTCATCGTGGTGGTGATTCTCGGGTTTACTGTTGAAGAGTGATGTAGGTATCCCCTAACTGTAGGAGGCAATGAAAATGAGCTCGTTTAATAGTGTTAGATGCAACATTAGACACCATATCAATCGGCTTTCCGAGTTATCGCATGGCTGTGAGTATAAACTTGGCCAGCAAAGTTCGAGTAGAGGTGGAGCACCGGCAATCCGATCAAGACGTGTCGGGAATACGTGAGCAATACCCGGATAGGCTATTGGTCGGATAATCGTCCAATCGCTCTCCTCCCGAACGCCTTCTAGAGTCGGGCATTCTCGCCCTTTCGATTAGCCTACTTACCGTCTGCTGGCTGGAAACCTTGCTGTAAGATGCTCCCTGTGAGGTCATGGCTGCTGATGCTGGGGTTATAAAGGCTGACCAGCAGGTTGCCCTGGTGGCTTTGTCTTCACGTCAGCAATCATTCATCACTCTACAGGACATTCTAAGCTAATCCCTTGAACCTGTTCAATTCTCGACAATGGACCCGAAATCTGAAAAGGCCCGGTAAGTCGAAACCAAAGGAATTTGCGTACTCATACTAAGTGCATCGTGATAGGACTCGTCCGCGAGAGAGTGTGAAACTACTCTACGATCACGAACTCAAGAATGCGCCCGGGAAGTCTATTGTTTCCATCGAGATAACCTACCCACCCGATGGCTTTACTCCCCCTCACCGACACGGGGGTGCAACTGTCATTGCGTCTGTAACCCAGGGCCGCATATTGAGCGGCATGAATGGCAACCCACCCAAGGTGTACGAAGTTGGAGAAAGCTTCCTGGAGCTGCCCGGCTGCCATCACACCGTCAGCGAGAACAGCAGCCAGGACCAGGACTCCAAGCTTGTTGCGGTGATTGTTGTGGATACTGAGGTTTTGAAGAACGGATACGAGGCTCTGACTGTCATAGACGACGGATGGTGAACGTTTGGTTCGGACATCCTGCGCCCGTTACTTCCAGATTAAAGGCGAAAACAAGAATAGACTTATGATCGTGTCAACCGTCTGGATAAAGTATCCCGGAGAAAACAGGAGCTCTGTCGATTGCAAGCTATCTTCTCTCTTCTACCTAATTTGCTAGAAAGACGCTGCGGACGTTATCAATCAGGTTCTTAAACAGTAAACTCAACATCCTCTTCAGTTAACACCCTCCTCCTCCTCCTCCTCCTCCGCATCCTCCTCCCCC